>QRFJ01004282.1:53657-80662 GCA_006176705.1 Cocos nucifera | reverse complement strand
TCAAGGATGTCCCTACAAAGAATTCACATGAGGTGGAATGAAGTTCAGACAAGCAAAGCCGAGCTCCCCCTCAAGCTCGTCGTCAAGGAAGTCCGGACAAAGAAGCATGAAGTTCTCCCGCAGAAGGTTTCACAGGAAGTTCGGCCACGCTCATGACCTACCCAGCGCAAGCAAGGCCCGAACTCCTCGAGCTCACCACCAAGGAAGCTCAGATAGAAGGGCGTGAAGAAGTCCTCCTCTCGAAAGGTTGCATGACTACGCCCCCCTTAACGCTCCTCTAACTCAAATTCTCACCAAAGTTGAGAACCAGCTGCCAAGACCAGAAGGATTATGGTCTCCCCCAAACAAATGCGATCGAAGCAAGTACTGCCTCTACCATCGCGACCATGGCCACGACACTGAAGAATGTGTTCAACTCCAAGATGAAATTGAGGAGCTCATCAGAAAGGGGCGGCTGGATAATTCCTTCGACGCCAGCATGAAGCAGGAGAAAATTGGCCAAGGGTGTCCTGCATAGCCAATCTCTTTTAGATATACTCGAGGGTGAGTTTGGCCTCGCATGTGCCGAACTTCAATCCACCCTCCTGTGAAGCTTTCGTTGGGAGAACTTCATGCTTCTTTGTCCGGACTTCCTTGATGGTGAGATCGGTGGCCTCGCACACGCCAAACTTCTTTCCACCCTCCTAGTGAACTTCATGCCCCCTGTTTCCCCTCCCCAAGGGCGATTAGTATGCTAGGCCAAATGCTTTTCCTTAAGGTCGATTCCTAGCATCCTTGGGGTGGGTTTGTCGGTAAAGTCTTCACTAGAAGCTGTCGCACGACCTACGTCATCTCGATGAGGGCACAAACCTGCTGGACCAGTAGTTTGAACAGCTCCATATCTATGGTGGCTTCAGATGGAACCTAGGCCGTCGAGACTAAAATGGGAGCAGATGGACCTGGCACGCAGGCCGTCGATCGTCGAGTCGAAGCTCTGCTGGGAGGCATTTTCTCTTCGAAAAAGAACTCTAGTGAGGAAGATGAGAGATCTCTAGAGAGAGAAGAGAGAAATCATCGTCAAGCACTCCTTTAAGAATAAGGAAACCTCGGAGGTTCATGCCCTTCCTCCAGTGCCAATCTATTGACGTAGATTCTGGTCGTCACCGAAATCAGTTGGAGCGGAGGTGGACGAGGTCGCCATCGGAGACCTACAAAATGAAGTCCCGTCCGGAGCCGATGGGGGGTGGCTCCGATAGGACCCTCCGATGATCAAGTCAGCTCTAGCCAACAGGAATGGAGTGCTCAGGAATGAGTTCCACAAAGCTTAGAGGAGGAGAGGAGAGCTTAGAGATCAGAGTTTAGAGATTAGAGTTAGCATATCTGGAGGGTCCTTTATAGGCAGAGCTTAATTGATGGTGACAGCCATACCGTCTGGTAGCGAGCCGTTGGGGCCGCATGGAGTTCGATACGGAGAGGAAGGCCTCGTCAGGTGGATAGTGACAGCCATACTAGCAGATCATGGGCCGCATGAGACTGGTTATGGAGAGAGTGGTGTCGCCAGTAGTGGCAGCCATGTCATCCGATCTCGTCGCTTATGGCAGACTGATGGCAACAGTTCGTCCAGAGGAGTTTGAACTTGTAGAGGAGTTCGACCGAAGGGGAAGCTCGAAAGGAGCTCGGTTGTAGAGGAGTTCGACTGACTGAAGGAGATGTCTGGGAGAAGTCCGGCTCCTAAAGAAATACGATCGAAGAGGAAGCTTGGAGGGAGTTCGGCTCCCATAGGTGCCTGGCTGAAATGATGCGGAGAGAGTTCGGCTCTCATGAGAGTCCGACTGAAGCTCGGCCATTAAGGAGTTTGGCTAAAGCTCGACTGCTGGGAGTCCGAAGGAGCTCGGCCGCTAAGCAGTTTGGCCGGCTGTAGGAGTTCGACTAAAGCTTGACTACTGGGAGTCCAAAGGAGCTCGATCGTTAAGCAGTTCGTCCAGCTGTAGGAGTTTGGCTAAAGCTCATCCGCTGAAGCTCTTCCATGGCTACCGGCCTATTTAGGCTGAGCATCGAATTGGACTTCGACGGGAGTGGGATTTATCCCTAATAATTGTCCCCCCTACTCCTGAGTTTGAAACTCGAAGGAAGGAAGTGCAGAAAAGATGACTGCCGAAGTCCTCTTCTAAGCTCCATGCTAGTTTTGGTCGAAGCTCGGAGGGAAGATTGCATCTCCAGCCAAAGCTGATGTCGAAGTTGAGGCTCGGGGGAGATCTCATCTCCGACCGAGGTTGATGCGGGCACTCGAGGAGATTTTATCTCCTACAATCGAGATTAATATGGATGCTCGGGAGAGATCTGGTCTCAAGACGAGGTTGTCTCCGATCTTATCTCTGGTCGAGATTGAAGTTGAAGCTCTCCAGCTGAGGTTAACACAGTCGCTTGGGGGAGATCTTATCTCCTCACTGGTTGACCACGGTCGCCGAGAGTATCTTATCTCTAGTCGAGGTGTCGTTTTGCTCGAGAAGAGATTAATCTTACCGAGTCCATGATTGCTTGGAAGAGATCTTATTTCTAGCCGAGGTTGTCGCTCGGAGAGAGCTTATCTTTGGTCGAGGTTATCGCGTCGTTCAGGAGAGATCTTTACTCTGGTCGAGGTTGCTTCTTGGAGAGATCTTATCTCTAGCCGAGGGTTGTCTTTCTGGGAGAGATTCTTATCTCTGGCCGAGGTTACTTCTCGAAGAGATCTTATCTCTGACCGAGGGCTCTCGAGGTTTCGTCGGTTATCTCGGCTCGAAGAGATTGTCTCTATGGTAGGAGAGATCTTATCTCTGATCGAGGTTGTCATGATCGCTCGAGAAAGATCTTATCTCTAGTCAGGTTGACTCGATTGCTTGGGAGAGATCTTATCTCTGGTCGAGGTTGACAGTCGTTCGGGAGAGATCTTATCTCTTGCCGAGGTTGACTCGATCGCTCGGAGAGATCTTATCTCTGGCTGAGGTTGACACGGTCACTTAAGAGAGATCTTATCTTTGGTTGAGGTTGACACGGTCGCTTGAGAGAGATCTTATCTTTGGCCGAGGTTGACACGATCGCTCGAGAGAGATCTTATCTCTAGCTGAGGTTGACTCGGTTGCTCGGGAGAGATATAATCTCTAGCTGAGGTTCGACTGAAGCTCGGCTGTTGAGGAGTTTGACTAAAGCCTGACCGTTGGGAGTTCGAAGGAGCTCGACTGCTAAGCAGTTCGGCCGACTCTAGGAGTTTGGCTAAAGCTCGACCGCTGGGAGTCCGAAGGAGCTCGACCGCTAAGCAGTTCGTTTGGTTGTAGGAGTTTGACTAAAGCCCATCTGCTGAAGCTCTTCCATGGCTACCGACCACTTCAGGCTGAGCACCGAACTGGACTTCGACGGGAGCGGGATTTATCCCCAATAAGAACGACTCCAGAAACAAGTAACCACTAGCCAACCAGAATATCCGAAATACCGATGGTTAGTCGGATCAACAGCAATACCGACATACAGTGGGTACGATATATATTCCTAGCACAAAATGCATGCAATGGTCTCTTCATGATCATATAATGAACATTAACTGCACCCATAATGCCAGAATAAGCGAGACCCATGACTTTTAACCATTACAAATGGTTACCAATCATTCATCTATAAAAAAAAGATAAACCAAGTACATTAGAAAGATAATTCTGGCTTATATTCTACCATCTTTTCTACTTATTTGTTCGACCAAATTCTTTCTTTCTAACTTAAGCCTCGAATGATCTCCACCAAAAAGAATTTTGGTTAGAGTGGATGCTATTTTGTAGGTAATTCTTGAAGGAAAAATCCTATTTCCCGGATCAGGTTTGTTCAGATTTGATTTGATCAAGAGGGATATTTCAAAAATTTTTCTCTTAGATCTAAATTAAATCTGAGACTCTTCATATCTAATTTTATTGATCTGATAAAATAAAATAAAAATAAAAATAAATTAAATCTAATTTAAATGTATCTTGTTATGGGTAATCCTATTATCCTATGATGATCTCGATGTTTGCCTAAGGTTCTAGATGTAGCCACGCAAGTGCTTGGCCTCTATCGGTATCCACTCAAATAAGATCTGGAGATCTTCTCCTTCTCTATCTATATTCCAAAAAATAGATCTGGATCTGATCTTGAAGATCTTCAAAATGCCTCTTGAAGATCGGCTGTTGTCTCTTGCAGCAGTGCTGCCTTCTTCTTTCTTATCGCCTTTCTCTTTCTTGGATCACACCAAACTCGAGTCCAAAGCCTCTTGGGCATGGAGAGGAGAGAGAGGAGAGAGAGGATCAGAGGATGGCATGGAGAAGGAGGGAGAGGGGCTATGTGGCATAGGCAAAGGGCAGAGGATCTAAATCCTAGGCGCAGACAAGGTTTATATAGACTCTGTTGCGCCATGCAGTGCCATATCATCCCGGCCAATCATGGCTCTTTGTGCAATCAGATCTAAATCTAATTGGTGAGATAACATCATCTGATCCAATCAGATTAAAATCCCTCACAACCTCCTTAGGTGGTGCCAAGATTGGTCAAAGAAGACTCTTTGGCGCCACTTTAGTATGAAGCAATAAGCAACCTAGAGTCCCATCTATATGGGACTCCAGGCGTCATCCTCATGGGGCGCAAGCCTCCCTAAGCATGCGCCCCCTCTCTTTCTACTTTTTAGCAGGGGAACAAAGCCCCATCTTCTCTCCTATGGGTGCATGACACATTGGCAGATGTCTAAGTATCAAAGGTCAACATTTGACCAAAGTCTAAAGATAAGATTTAGCAGGTGATGAAAAATGGTAGGTATTGTCTCAAATTTATCTCATAAATTAAGACAACCTTTTTTTGACCTGAACAAGCTCCTGTCAGACCAAGTAAAGGTTACTGAGTGAGTCTAAATACATTTGGCTCAGTTGAGACAACTTTTAATGATTGTTAAAGAAGAATATCAGACTCAATCGTATGCTAGTACAATTTTCTTGAACCTAATTGAATCTTATTCAAATCAATTGAACTAGGTTAGTCCAATTGATGATATCCAGATCCAAATCCTTATTTGTATGACCTAGTTAGGTTTAGTTTCATATAGTAATGAAATATGTCATTATCTCTATCATCGACATCATCGAAATACCTTTCGATGGATCAAAACTTTTTTGATTCAGATAATTAGCATGATTGATCATCTAAATCATTCTAATTTCTCCCAAAATCCATCAATGACACCTAGCAGCATATGATGGCAATCCATCAAAACTAAAAATGAACCTCTTGGTGCAATTATCTATGTGATTAAGTTCCTCTATCTTGAGCCCCAATCGAATTAGGGTTAAGATGATCTTGTCAAATCCTAATTTTTATCATATGAATTAATCATTCGATTCTAGTCCAATGTGAAAATTCTAATAGAAACTCTTTCTATTATTTCACTCTGCCATAGCCATGGGCTTATGGACTTGATTCTCATGATCATCATAGGACTACTCCTCATCTACTGAGGTAGACAGATCCCCTATTGGTGCAATCCAATTCCTACAATAAATATGCTATAGCCAACATACACCTTAGAATTTTGAATGGCTAGGAGATCGAGTTATAGTGTAGTCAAACTATAACACCCTCAAGGTGAACTGTTGATGCACCTTAGATCAAAGAACTAGATATACCACTAAGCTTCGAGCTAGTTATTGACGAGAAGATAGACTTTCTGATGACTGCTCGAGGTGGTCATGCTCAGTGCCCTTGTTCTCTAATGAGTACCTGTACTCTTGCTCCGATGTCTCTACATCATAGACTCAAGACTCATCTATCCTAAAGAAGCGATCATACACTAACCTTTCGAATCAATCACCATCCTCATGATGATCCTACGATCGGAAGCATTTTATGAGTCAATAATGAAAATTCATGTCTTAAATTTTTAACTCTTAAAAATAGGAACTATCATTACCATTAACTCAAGGGATGTATCACAATCACTTTCAAATACACACTATGATAGAAAATAATATATTTTATTATTTATAGTCAAAATTATAATTTTGCCCTTAGATGTGCATTACGAGTATTAGCCAATTTCGGCTTTTAGGGCACACATATCTAACAAACTCCCACTTGACCTAAAGTCAATTGGCTACAAATCTAAGTTTCATCTTCTCAAGATGGGTTTCAATCTTCTGCTGGTCCAATGGCTTTGTGAGTGGGTCTACCGCATTGTCTGTGGAGTTGACTCTCTTGACCTCGACATAATCTTTTTCGAGGTAATCGCGGATGAGGTGGTATTGCCGCTCGATGTGCTTAGATTTTTGGTGAGATCTCGACTCTTTAGCAAGTATTATGGCGCCATTGTTGTCACAGTATAGAGAAATGACATATGATGGCATCACTCCGATCTCTGTGATGAATTTTTTGTACCAGAATGCCTCCTTCATAGCTTCTGATGCAGTGATGTATTCTGCTTCTATGGTAAAATCTGCTATCACTGTCTGCTTGAAACTCTTCCAACTGACAGCACTACCATTATACACAAATAGACTCTCAGATGTCGACTTTCGATTATCTATATCGGACATAAAATCCGAGTCTATATACCCCTATACTTGGAGTTCTCCATTACCAAAAATCAACAATATATCCTTAGTTCTTCTCAAGTACTTAAGGATACATTTCACAGAAGTCCAGTGTTCTTCATCTGGATTTGATTGATATCTGCTTGTGACACTTACAGCATGGGCTATATCAGGTCATGTGCATAACATGGCATACATGAGGCTCCCTATTGCTGAAGCATAAGGGATCTTGCTCATGCGTTCAATCTCTTCTAGTCTGTTGGAACACATTTTCTTGGAGAGATGAATGCCATGTTTGAAGGGTACCAATTTCCTCGTGGAGTTTTTCATGCTAAACATCTTTAGCACTTCCTCTATGTACATCTTCTGTGAAAGACCTAGCATCCTATTCGATGTATCTCTATAGACCTTAATTCCTAGAATGAAGGATGCTTCTCCTAGGTCTTTCAAGGAGAATTCTTTGGATAACCATATTTTAACTATGGTCAACATGGAAATATTATTCCCAAAAAGAAGGATATCATCCACATACAGTACGAGGAAGATAATAGCGCTCCTACTGATCTTTTTGAAAGCACATGGTTCCTCCTCATTTTTGATGAAACTAAATAATTTGATCATATCATTAAATTGAGTATTCCAGCTTCGAGATGCTTGCTTAAGTCCATATATGGACCTTTGCAGCTTGCATACTTTGTGATCAACATCACTGGATGTGAAACCTAGCGGCTATTCCATATAGATATCTTCCTCAAGGTATCCATTTAAGAATGCCGTTTTCATGTCCATTTGCCAAATTTTATAATCGAAAAAGGCTACAATAGTAAGCAATGTATGGATGGATTTTAGCATAGCTACTAATAAAAAGGTATCTTAATAGTCAATGCCTTCATGCTGACTATACCCTTTTGCCACTAATCTAGTTTTGAATATCTCCACATTTCCATCTGCACCAATTTTTCTCTTGTAGATCCATTTACATCCAATAGGTACTATACTTTCTAGTGGATCTACCAAGGTCCAGACTTGATTTGAGTGCATTGAATCAATTTCTGACTTCATTGCCTCTATCCATTTCTCGAAGTCGACATCTGATATCGCCTCATCATAGATTTTGGGATTATTACCATGAACCCCATTACCTACGAGGAATATTTTCTCTACTTCCTCTGAGATAGTACCTAGGTACCTCTCAGGAAGACAAAAAATTCTTTTCGATCTATGAGGTGGAGGAGGTAGTATTTGTATTGGCTCAACCTGATTTAGTTCCATGGGGTCCTTAGCTTGTTGCTCTTGGGAGACTTTCTCCTCTAGTTAGATCTGCTTTCCAATGCCCCTATCTTGAATAAACTATTTTTCAAGAAAGATGGCATGCCGACTCATAATTATATTGTGGTCTTCTGGAATGTAGAAATAATATCCTAATGGCTCTTTAGGATATCCTATAAATCAAGCTCTAAAAGATCTAAAGTCTAACTTGTCCGTTTGTTATCTTTTGACATGAGCCAGACAATCCCAAATTCTGAGATGACTTAGACTTGATTTCTTACCATGCCATATCTCATACAGTTAGTAGAAACAGTTTTAGAGGAAACCCTATTTAGTAAATATATAGTAGTTAACAAACTATATCCTCAAAGAAAATTAGGAAGGTTTGTGAAGCTCATCATGGATCGAACCATATCTAATCGGGTCTGATTCCTCCGTTCTAAAACCCTGTTGAGTTGAGGTGTTCTAGGTGGAGTCCATTGAGAAATTATGCCATTTTGCTTGAGATAGTCCAAGAATTTTCAACTAAGATATTCACCTCCTCGATTTGATTCTTTGATCGAAGAATCTTAATGGATTTTTCAGTTTGCTTTTCTACTTTATATCTGAATTCCTTAAACTTGTCAAAGGCTTCAGACTTATGTCTCATAAGATACACATATCCATACCAAGATAAATTATCAGTAAAGGTTATGAAGTAGATAAAATTACTTTTAGTCAGCACATCAAATGGGTCGCACACATCAGTATGTACTAGGGCAAGTAGATTCATGACCCTTTCCTCATGTCACACAAAAGGGAGCTTAGTCATTTTGCTATGAAGACGTGATTCACAAATTGGATATAACTCGAAAGTCAACGAACTCAATAGCCCGATTTTCTCCAATTTGTTAACCCTATCTTCTGCTATATGGCCTAGCCTTAGGTGCCATAGATACCTATCATTTGGACTATCCCTGGGTCATTTTACAGCATTCACATTTTGCTCGATATTAAAGATAGATATATTAATATGTAACTGGTAGAGACCGTTAATGAGAAAACCATTTGCAATTTTATTTCTTTCATAAAGAATATTACAATGGTCCTTAAGAAAACTAATTACATAGCCTTTTTGTGTTAAACATGAAATAAAAATCAAATTCCTACTTGCAGTGGGCACATAATAACAATCCCTAAGTACTAAATTTAAGCCAGATGGTAGTCGAAGAGGGTAGATTTTCATGGCCACAGTAGCAACTCTTGCTTTATTTTCGATGCGTAGGATCATCTTCCCATCCCTCAGCCTCCTGCTATCCTCAAGATCCTGCATAAAAGTGCATAAATGAGTACCAGAATCAGAGTCAAGCACCTAACTAGATGCAGAAGAAATCATAAGGTTAGATTCAATAATGAGCATACCTCTAGAAGAATCTATCTCCTTTTTATTTTTCAGAGTGGCTAGGTATAGGGCAGTTCTACTTTCAGTGGCCGTCAGTATTATAATGAAAATACTTTTCTTTGTCAGCAGCCTTCTTCTTTAGTCTTACCTTCTTTTTCTTTCCACCTTCCATCTTCTGCCTTTTCACAGACTTCTTCTTTCTAAAAGACTTTCTTTTGGAAGAAGTCCATTCCATAGTAAGTACTGAGCCTTTAGAATCTTTCATAAAAAGCTCAGCAGTAACCAGCATGTTCATAAGCTCGGCTAGAGTACTCTGAAGTTTATGCATATGATAGTTCATGATAAACTATCCATATGCATCAGTCAAGGATTGCGAAATTATATCATTCTATAGATCCTGGTCTAACTTCACTCCAAGCTTCTCAAGCTCTTTCAAGTTCTTGATCATCATCAAACAATGATCTTGGACTGACTATCCATCACACATTTTAGCCTTAAACAGTCATTTAGTGATCGTATATTTGGCTGCATGACTCTGTTCACCAAATAACTCTTGTAAGTGAGCCAACATTTGATTGGCAATCATGATATCTTCATGTTGGCACTGAAGCTCATCAGAAATCGAGCCCAATATATAGTATCTGACTTTGTTATCTTCATCCATCCATTTGTTAAGAGATGCTCTCTATTCAGCGGACGGATGGACTGGTAAGGTAGGGAGATCCTGATCCAATATATGACTTAAATTCTCAGAACCTAAAATGATTTTAAAGTTTTGGAGTCAATCCTTATAATTGGGTCCAGTCAGTCTATAGGTGTCCAGGATACAAGCTAGTGGGTTGGATGCAGACATTTTTTTTTTCCTGTAGAGAGTCAAAGTTTCTAGTTAGATTTTGTAATTAAGATTTAAACAATTTATTTAGAAGTTTAATTTTTAAATAAATTAGCTCCTATTATTTTTTTGGATTTCTACACTCTCTCTATAGAGATGCAAAAATCTCCACGATTAATGATTTCTGGTGGGTGGTGCAGTCCCACCAACTGACTCATCACCTCACCTAACAGTTATTGGTGATGGGTTAGCCAATGAGTGAACAACTCTTGTCTAATGATTTTCTAATCACGGTGCACCCAAGCTTGGTCTCTAATTCATGAATCTCACCATGCCCGAAATATTGATCCACTCCTTAGTTAAGTCAGACCCACCATTTGCATAGATTGGATTCCTAATTGAATCTCTCACCGTATCTGAAATATTGAGCTCAATCCATCCTCCAGCTCATAGCATCCAATGCCTAATAGACATGGTTGTGTCTTTTTGGTGCAACTGAACCACTGTGACTAGTTGAGACCAATCAACCCCAGGAAGGGCTCGCACATCTACAATGGTGGAAGACCTTAGACTTAATCTTTTCTTAGGGAGATTTGATTTAGGTCTCTTTTAAACTTGATTTGACATAGCCATAAGCATTATGACTAACCTAGTGGTATGGGTTAGCTCAGATTATTAGCCACCTCAGATCAGAACTGAACCGACAAATATGGTCAGGTAAGTGAGATCGATGGAAGAGATATGCCATTAACTCGATAAGAACACATTTGAGTTGAGTAGCTCCTAATTAAAAATTAGTCGATTGTATCTACCAAACTTACCTTAGACACCAAATTGTTGAGCTAGAATCAATCGGATTAGCCTACAACCCAGACTCTAACCACTAAGCCTAATTAGATCTTAACTTGATCGATCACTCATATGACTCGACCTTGACCCAGACTTAATCCTATAAGGTTGGTCAATTTAAGCACTCTTGATCCCATCTAACCAACTCTTGATTCGATTTAATCAATCGCTAGACCTAATTGAGCTACCCAAGCTCGAACCCAATTTTATGAATATGTCTTAGATCTGAAAATTTTTAATTTTAGATCTAAAATATTTCATAATCTTAATTCTTAATTTAGTGTTCATAAATAAAATATATAAATAAAATCCTAGGGTTTCAGAATCTAGTGTTTTGTAGAAGATAAGTTTTTGATTTCTGATTATGGACGAACGCATAGCACCCCTACCATCATAAGAACACCGCATCGAATGGAAGGAGAGGGCATTTAAACCCTACTTTGTTCTTATAATCGGACAACCAAGGAAAATGCCTTAATCAAAAATATGATGAATCTATAAAACTAGTTAGATCTACATCATATATCATACATAAAAATTGATCTAACTTAAAAATATATTTTGTATACATCTCATGTATTATATCATGCATATTTTCAGATTTAAATTATTTCATAAATATCAAAAAAATAAAATTTATATTTGATCATATCAAATTAAATTTATTCAAGATAACTTTGTAGAACTATTCTACAACTAGTCTAAACATGCATCTATCATATCTTATATGAACAAAACTAAATAAATTTATTTTTTAGATCTAATTATAATATTTATAATATTAAAAAATAATAAATAAATAGATCTAAAATTATAATTAATTAAATTAAAATTATGATCATCTTAGACTACATATAGAATAATTCTATTCCTAGTCTAGTATGCATCTCATACATCTTAGATCTAGATTATTTAATTTTTTTAATTTTTGATTTTAGATCTAATCATATATAATGTGACATCTAAAATTATCTAATTATTAGATTAAAATTATATTAAATTAGATTTAATTAATTATACAACCTGACTTTGATACTAGTTGAAGGAAAAATCCTATTTTTTGGATTAGGTTCGTTCAAATCTGATTTGGTCAAGAGAAATATTTCAAAAATTTTTCTCTTAGATCCAAATTAGATCTAAGACTCTTCAGATCTAATTTTATCAATTTAATAAAATAAAAATAAAAATAAATTAAATTTAATTTAAATGTACCTTATTATGGGTAATCCTATTACCCTATGATGATCTCGATGTTTGCCTGAGGTTCTAGATTTAGCCCTGCAAGTGCCTGGCCTCTACCGGTATCCACTTGGGCAGGATCTGGAGATCTTCTTCTTCTCTATCTATGCTCCAAAAATTAGATCTAGATCTAATCTTGAAGAGCTTCAAAATGTCTTTTGAAGGTCGGCTGTTGTCTCTTGCAGTAGTGCTGCCTTCTTCTTTCTTGTCACCTTTCTCTTGCTTGGATCACACCAAACTTGAGCCCAAAACCTCTTGGACGTGGAGAGGAGAGAGAGGATCAGAGGATGGTGTAGAAAAGGAGGGAGAGGGGCTATGTGGCATGGGCAAAGGGTAGAGGATCTAAATCCTTGGCGTAGATAGGATTTATATAGACCCTACTGCACCATGCAGTGCCACATCATCCCGACCAATCATGGCTCTTTATGCAATCAGATCTAAATCTGATTGATAGGATGATATCATCTGATCCAATCATATTAGAGTCCCTCACAAACCTCCTTAGGTGGCGCCAAGACTGGTCAAAGAAGACTCTTTGGCACCACCTTAGTATGAAGCAATAAGCAACATGGAGTCCCATCTGTATGGGACTCCAGGCATCATCCTCATGGGGCACATGCCTCCCTAGGCGTGTGCCCCCTCCCTTTCTACTTTTTAGCAGGGGGATAAAGCCCCATCTTCTCTCCTATGGGTGTATGGCACATGGGCAGATGTCTAAGTGTCAAAGGTCAACATTTGACCAAAGTCCAAAGATAAGATTTAGCAGGTGATGAAAAATGATAGGTGTTGTCTTAAATTTATCTCATAAATTAAGACAACCCTTTTCTGATCTAGACAAGCTCTAATCAGACCAAGTTAAGGTTCTTGAGTGAGCCCAAATACATTTGGCTCAGTTGAGACAACTTTTAATGATTGTTAAAGGAGAATATCAGATTTAATCATGTGCTAGCATGATTTTCTTGAACCTAATTGAATCTTATTCAAATCAGTTGAACTGGGTTAGTCTAATTGATGATATCCAGATTCAAATCCTTATTTATGTGATCCAGTTTGATTTATTTTCGTATGGTAATGGGATATGTCATAATCTCTATCATCGACATCATTGAAACATCTTCCGATGGATCATAACTTTTTTGATTCAGACAATTAGCATGATCGATCATCTAAATCATTCTAATTGCTCCCAAAATCCATTAGTAACACCTAGCAGCATATGATGGTAACTCATCAGAACTGAAAATGAACCTCTCAGTGTAGTTACTTGTGTGATTAAGTTCCTCTATCTTGAGCCCCGATTAGATTAGGGTTAAGGTGATCTTGTCAAATCCTAATTTTTGTCATTTGAATTAATCATTCGATTCAAGTCCAATGTAAAAATTCTAATAGAAACTCTTTCTATTATTTTACTCTATCATGGCCATACACTTATGGATTTGATTCTAATGATTATCATAGGGCTGCTCCTCATCTATCGAGGTAGATAGATCTCCTATTGGTGCAATCCAATTCCTATAATAAACATGCCATAGCCAATATATACCTCAGGATTTCGAATGGCTAGGAGATCGAGTTATGGTGTAGTAAAACTATAACACCCTCAAGGTGAACTGTCGATGCACCTCAGGTCAAAGAACCAGACACACTACTGCAGCTTTGAGCTAGTTATTGATGAGAAGGTAGACTTCCTGATGACTGCTCGAGGTGGTCACACTCAATGCCCTCGTTCTCTAACGAGTACTTATACTCTCGCTCCGATGTCTCTATACCATAGACTCAAGACTCATCTATCCTAAAGAAGTGATCGTACACCAATCTTCTGGATCAATCACCATCCTCATGATGATTCTATGGTTGGGAGCATTTTATGGGTCAATAATGAAAATTCATGTCTTAAATTTTCAACTCTTAAAAATATGAACTATCATTACCATTAACTCAAGGAATGTATCACAGTCACTTCTAGATACACACTGTGATAGAAAATAATTCATTTTATTATTTATAGTCAAGATTATAATTTTGCTCTTAGATGTGTATTACAAGTGTTAGCCAATTCTGGCTTCTAGAACACACATATCTAATAATTCTCTCTAGCGACAAGTGCTAAAGAGATTTAACCACAACAGATTGGCATGCTAAGTAGGAAAAAAATCCATTAACATAATCTTTGCTTAAAGAATAATCACGATAGCAAAAATATGAGCCCAAAATTTCACCAACTCCACCAGGCAATCTTCTTACCAGAAAAATCTTCCTCCTCTGCTTCCAATGGTAGATCCCAATTCTTTGCATCTAGCTGTTACGGTAGATGCTCAAACTTAACAACTCGCTACATCAATGCAATAGATGAAAGTACTAATGGAGGTGGTACATAGCCTCCAATAATAACAACAATCGATGGTGGAAGAGCTGCCAGCACATACAATGCCATTTAGGTACAGTCGTCGTGCTCCTCGATGATCCTCGTCTCCCTTACCGGAGCAGCAATTGGTGCGACATTCCCATCGTGTCGAAGTATCCCATCTTGACATTCATATCATGCCACCTGTCATTCACAATGGTCTGCCTCTCCTCTTCGATGCAGTATTAAGAAGGAAAAGAGATCGTGCTTACCATCGACTTCTCGATCCTCAATTTTCTTAGAGGATTCTACCCCTGGATTCTCATAGCAATAGTAGCTCGACGACTATGAATATAAATAAAAAGAAATCGATCGCCAACTTGCTCGATTATGGATGAACAATTAGAGGGGTCCCAATAACCTTAGCATCCACACAGCCCCCTCATTTTCTCAATGCATCATGGATGAACCGATTCTGTCTCGGTTTAAGATGCCATAGATGGAGCTATATGATGGCTCCATAGATTTGGTTGATCATCTAGAGAGTTATAAAACTCTCATAATGATTCAAGGAGCATCTGACGTCCTCTTGTGCAAAGGCTTTCCGCTAACCATTCGGAAGGCTGCTCGAGCTTGGTATTCTGGGCTACAATTGGGGATCATACATTCCTTCGAGTAGCTAGAAAATCCATTGATGGCCCACTTTAGTACTAGCCGAAGGATGCCATAGACCTCCAATAGTCTTTTCTCCATAAAACAAAATAAAAGAGAGATATTATAAAACTTTGTGGCATGTTTCAATGCCACCACACTTGAGGTCAAGGACTTCAACGAAGATCTGGCCATTTCGACCATAAAGAGGGGTCTGAGGGGATCCAAGTTTACTTATTTTCTGGATAAGAACCACCCTTAGATATGTACCAAACTTTTAGAGAGCGCGTTCAAACATATTCATGCGGATAAAGGCACTTCTGACCGGCACCAAGCAAAAGAAAAAAAGTCAAAAAAAGAAGCAGAAGAAAAGTGGAGCACCTGCTGAGTCAAGTCGACAACCAATTGATAAAAGAGCTTCACCTTTCTGATGGAGTTCAAGGCTGAACAAACAATACTAAATGCAACTCCTACACTCCACTGGCTGCTCTTTGCACGTAAATTTTGATGGAGATCAAAGGAATAGAGTACCTCTGACACCCCCCACTGATGGAGGCACCATCGAGAAGTCAGGATAGGATGAAGTACTATTGGTTTCACCATGACCATGGTCACGATACCGAATAGTGCATCCAACTTAAGAATGAAATTATAGCCTTGATTCATTTAGGTTTCCTCGATAAATATCGACATGATCCTCCAACTCTGACTCCAGCCAATCGACAACCTTAGCACTAACCTGAGGACCCGAATGACAATTGGCCAACAGTAGGAGTCACTAATATGATTTCAGGATGATCGAGAAATTGGGAGGCAACTTTCAAAGAAGAATCAACCAAGAAGCGGTGCAAAGATAATGTTATTTCTTTTTTGGATGATGATATATGAAAAATTCAAACTCCCTATAATGATGCTATCATTGTGTCGGCAACGATAGCTAATTATGATGTAAAAAGAATTTTTGTAGATAATAAAAGCTTGACTGATGTCTTTTTTTATTTGACTTTCTTTCAAATGTGACTACCGATTAATTGACTCAAAAAAGTCTCTATGCCTTTAGTCGGTTTTACTAGAGATGCGGTCAACATGAAAAGAGAAATCACTCTCTCCCTCATCGTAAGAGCTGAACCTTGATAAAGTATCATTCTTATTACATTCATGGTTGTCCGAGTTTCTTCGGCTTACAATGTCATACTTGGACAACCTGCACTCAATGTATTGAGAGCGATAGTGTGAACTTTTCATCTTCTTGTCCAATTTCCAACCTAAGAAGGAATCGACGAAATGCATTAGGGTCAACAACTAGCCGACATTGCTTCATGATTTTTGCTCAAGGTATCAAACTCGAAGACCCTCTGATGATTGATAAACTTGATCAGAGAGAAAATTTAGAAAGAGATGGACTAGCAAAACAACTAATCTCGATTTCATTAAAGAAAGCAGATTCCATAAAGACCATTTCAATTAGATCATGGCTGTCCGATCAGGAGTGGAGCAGATTAATAGATCTGCTAAGGATAAATATCGATATATTTATCTGGTCAGCAACCGACATACCGGAAATTTTTTTGAAAATAATAACTCACCGACTAAACACTGATCCAAAAGCTAAGCCGGTGAAGCAAAAGAAAAGGCCCTTCACCCCTAAATGGCAGAAGGCCATTGATGGAGAGATTGACAAACTCCTCACCGCTGACTTCATCAGAGAAACTAACTATCCCGACTGGCTTGCTAATGTCGTGATAGTGAGAAAGGCTAATGGTAAATGGCAAATATGCTTTGACTACACTGATTTAAATGAAGCTTGTCTAAAGGACAACTTTTCTTTATCGAAGATTGATCAGCTGGTCGATGCAGCATCGAGACACCGACTATTAAGATCATGGATGGCTTTGCAGGTTACAATCAGATCTGAATGGCATCAGTAGATGAGGAGCAAACTATCTTAGTAACCGATAAAGGCAATTACGCTACAACGTAATGCCATTCGATTTAAAAAATGCTGAAGCGACTTATCAATGGTTAGTCAACAAAGTATTCAAAAATCAAATTGGACGAATATGGAAGTCTACATCGACAATATGCTAGTAAAAAGCACCCAGACCAACGACCACATTCGAGATTTGAGAGAAGCCTTTGACACACTTTGACGACATCGGATGAAAATAAATCTAACTAAGTGTGCTTTCGGCATAACTATCGAAAAATTTCTTAGATTTCTTATGTTTTAATGTGGAATCAAGGCCAACCTAGAGAAAATTAAGGCCATCATCAATGTGAAGCATCCGACTTTCAAAAAAGAGATATAACAACTAAATGAAAGAATCGCCGCACTCAGTTGATTTGTATCAAAGTTGGTTGAGAGATGCCTAACTCTATGATAAATGAAGGACCTTTTATGGTCAGATGAATGTCGGTAGTTCTTTGATGACCTAAAGAAGTATTTGACATCCCCATCATTACTTGCAAAACCAAAAGTGGGAAAAATGTTGTATCTCTACATAGCCACATCAACAGAAGCAGTCAGTTCAAACCTTATTTGAGAAGATGAGGGCCAAATTCAATGACCCATCTACTATACTAGCAAAGTGTTTCACGATGCTGAAATTCGATACTCGAAGGTAGAGAAACTGATCTATACTTTGATTATATCAACTCAACGACTCCAACCATATTTCCAAGCCCATTCGAATGTGGTGTTAATAGACCAACCATTGAAGGTGATCTTACACTAACTAGACACTTCCAGCTGAATGGCAAAATGGATGATCAAACTCAGTGAATTTGACATCAAATATCATCCATGACCATTAATGAAGGCTTAAGTATTAGCCAATTTTATCATCAAATGCATCGTATCTGATGACAAACCAAGAACACAATGATAAGTCAGAAATAATTGAAAGGTCTGAGACTAGACTTAATTTAGCATGGATACTTCATATAGATGGAGCATCCAATGCCCAAAGAAGTGGATCTAGTCTCATTCTCACCAACTCTGAAGGGACTGTCACTAAGTATGCTCTTTAATTTAACTTCAAAGCATCAAATAATCAAGCCGAATATGAAGCACTGTTAGCCAGCTTGAAAATCGCAAAGAAGCTTGACGTTAATAATTTGATGGTGTTCATTGACTCACAACTAATAACCAGATAAGTCAAGGATGAATATGAAGCCCGAGATCTGACTATGGCAAAATACCTTTGAAGGCAAAAGATCTCATATCGACCTTCAGACACTTTGAGATCTACATCCCAAGAGCAGAAAATGCTTGAGCCAACATGCTCTCTCAACTCACAACCACTTCTGCCAATCTTCTTGGCCGAATGTTCATCGAACACCTTGAACAATCGAGTATCAACAAAGTCGATGAGGTGCTACAAATGAATGATGAACCAAGTTGGATGGATCCAATCATCCAATATCTTATTGATGGAACTTTATCTGAAGATCCTTTGAAGGCCAAATGGTTAAGGTGGACCGCTTTGCAATATATTTTGATGAGCGGATGTTTCTACAGAAGGTCATTTTCACTTTCTTTGCTCAAATGGTCAGGGCCAACTGATGCCGACTATGCTCTTCGAGAGATCCACAAAGGAATTTATGAAAATCACTTAGAGGGCAAGTCATTGGCCTATAAAATTCTGCGATAGGGATATTATTGACCCACCATGAAGAAAGATGTAGCCAACTTATTTGGAGGTGCGACCCATATTAGAAATACACAAATATTTAGCATCAATCAACCAGCCATCTGACGTCCATCGTCATACCATGGCCATTCGCGCAATGGGAGATGGACATTCTTGGTCCTTTTCGTCCAGCATTTGGTCAAAGAAAATTTTTGATGGTTGTAGTAGATTACTTTACCAAATGGATGGAGGCAGAGCCATTGGCATAGATTACAGAAAGTAAGATGGAAGACTTCATTCAAAAGTTAATCATCTATAGATTTGAAGTACCATATACTATAATCACCGATAATGGTCGTCAGTTCAATAATCAAAATTTTAGAGAATTTTGTGTGAAGTTTTATATTATGCATAAATTTATATCTATCGGCCATCCCTAATCAAACGGTAAAGCAGAAGTCATGAATCGGATGATTCTACATGAAATCAAAATGTAGTTGAACGAAGTAAAGAGTCTTTGGGTAGAAAAACTATATTTGGTCTTATGGGCATATTGGATGACTCCTCGCATTTCGATTGAAGAATCATCATTTAACTTGGCATATGAAATTGAAGTAGTGATCATGGTGGAAATTAGTTTACCATCACTGAGAGTTGAACATTTTGTAGAACCGAGCAACTTCGAAGCTTGAAGAGTCAACTTGGATCTCCTTCCTAAGATTCGGCAACAAGCTCAGGTTTGGATGGCCGCATATTGACAAAGAATCATCCGATATTACAATGCAAGGGTCAAACTAAAGGTATTCCTCCTAGGAGACTTGGTCCTAAGAAAAGTAGAAGTCTTAAAACTTTTAGACCAAGAAAAATTATATCCAAACTAGAAAGGGCCCTATAGGATAACTAAAACTCTTCATCTGGGCGCATACCGACTAGAGACTCTTAATGGAGTGGTTATTCCACGAACATATGTTGCCCAGGTATGGCCATCCAAGAGGGGGGGTGAATTAGATTTATAAAATTTTTGGCCAAATTATACTTTAAAATAAATATGTGCTTCTAATTAAGAGAAAATTGAATGCTTATGGTGAATGATCAATGTGTAGCAGTGGAATTAAAAGCAACTAACTAATGCAAATATGTAAAGCAAATAAGAAAAGTAAGGAAAGCAAAACCACAAAATAAATGCACAAAGATTTTATAATGGTTCGGTGCAATCCCGCACCTACGTCTACTCCTCAAGCTATCCCCTTGAAAATTTCACTATAATCCAAGATTATAGTGCATTTATTTTGAATCACAAACAAATTCAGTTGATTTTGCCAGGCTCATCAACCACAATCCTATACCGATAATTTTCTTGGATTCACTATCAATCCGATTGGTTTTAACCTAGGAGCACCAACCACAATCTTTATACTATCCAATTTTTGGCTTGGACCAACTTACACCATAAGTTTCTTTCCTCCAAAGAAACTTGTAAAGAAACAAAAATATAAGCATAAAATTCAGCACAAAAATAAAAAAATAAAAACTCTTTTTGAAGTTTGATGGAGAGGCTGAAAGATGGCTCTTGAAGTTTTATATTCTCTCCTTTGAAGGTTAAGAGAAAACTTGAATGAATGAGGATGATCATACTTTGAAGCTCTTTGAATTTGATGCACAAGGTCCTCTCTTTTGTCTTTTTTTCTTTAGATATTCAATGAACCTCACTATTTTAATGATTTCTACGTTCAATCCACTTAATCTTCCTTTTCAAATATTTTTCTAGCCTTTTATACTCTTTGTAATAGATTGAGGATCAGTTCTAGCCATTGGAAGCCTTGAAATAGCCGTTGGAGTGGAAAAATGATCGTTTGAAAAAGCTACAGAAAACTAGCCATTACGATAACTTAGTCGTTTCAGTTTTTGACTTGGTTGGCTCAATCCTAACTGGATTGGCTCAATTTATACCTAGGTTGGCTCAATTTCTTGGATCTTGAAAAACTAGCTTTCTATACTTTCTATCTTTTGCTTTCACTGAGACTAGGTCGGCTGGTGCCAAGCGTGCCGAATAGTCCATTTCAAAAGGGGATGACCTAGGGTTCGTTTCTTGAGTTGATTCTTTTGCTAAAACTTGATTTTCTTCTAGTTTATGCATTCAAAAATTATGGGACTGCCTTCAAAAGATCAAAAATCTTCTAAGCTTATTTTTGAGACTTTCGAAATAGATTTTCTTCAACTTTATAAAATTATGATTTTGCTCCTTATCACTTTTTCTTGATCTCCAACTTGATAAAATTATAATTTTAACTTAAAAATCTAGAAAGATCTACATTCATTCTTGAAATACATGGTTAAATACTTAAATACTCAAAGTTTGACAATCATCAAAATCAATCAAGGGATTAACAATCTCTTCCTTTTTGATGATGGTAAAACTTTGAGTATATGCATAAATATATAATTTAATGTGCTTCAATAAATTGGCTAGTATAAGTCATAAAATGATAATATATGTAAACATATATATACACTTCATGAAAGCTCCAATTAATGTTTCACATAATTTATACACTCATATCAAAATAATATTTTAATTCAAAATAATAAGTATTAAGGTTCCAAGCATGAAATTCATTTAGTTTCTTAAGTATTAATTCTTTAAGCATATACTCAATATACCTCTTCCCCTTTTTGACAACATAAAAAAGCTCATGAAAAAGAACAGAAAAAAAGAATCATCAAAATCAACATCAAGATATTAAATTAAGAGATGTATCAAATTCATAAAGTCAAATTAAAGAAATCATCTCTCTTTTCGAATAAATATTTTTTTAAAAAAATTAGCTTGAATTCAAATATTATAGACTCTCCCCCCTTTTAAATGAATATGATCTTTTAATTAGATTTTTAAATATACACTTTTAAATTTTAAGAGGAACAAAGCTTTTCAAAAGATTTAACCACGAAATGAAGTATAATATGCACTTTCATATTCAATCTTTTCTTTTCTTAAGAAATTTTAGTCAATTAAATTTGGAAAAGATATGTATCAAAAATATATCGAGTAAAGTAAAATAAATATGTATTAAAAATAATAGTCACCCTTTTTTAAAAATTTATTGCTTTGAGTAAAAATTGCTTCAATGCAAATAATTCATAAGAATTTTGCAATGCACATCAAAAATTTAGTATTAAATTCAAATTTTTAATGAGTTCCAAAATTAGATTTAAAAATTTATTTCTTAGAGTAAGAATATGTTTTCAATTTAATTTAACTTTAATCAATTATCAAAAATAATCATGCAAATCAAAATATGAAACCAACATATTAATGATACCACTTTAAATAATTTTTAATATTAAAGAATAATTTATTTATTTGATAGCACTTTAAATCAAGTAAATCAAATTGAATAAACATATGAAAGTAAAAATTAAAAAGATTATAAAGTATTTAATGGAAAGTTTAAAATCAATAAGACTCAAAATAAGGTAATTGATAGAAAATTTAAAATCATAAATTCATCAATATTTTTAATCAAATCAAACCAATAATTTTTTTTATTTTTCATATTAATAGCTGGATTAGTTTACTTTTCAACTTTTTTCTCCTTTGTATTTCAAAATAAGCATATTTTAAATTTAGATTATCAAAATGATATATATATATATATATATATATATATATATATATATATATATATATATATATATATATATATTCATTCTTTAGCATTATCTTTTACTTTTCTTTTTCAAAATTTGTATGCTTAAGCTTTATAATTTTTGTTACTCTCCCTTTTCTTTCAAATTAAGCATAATTATTGACACCACATTAATCTTAATTAATATAATTTTAATTTTTTAAATTTGATTGATACTAAGTTAGTAATCATTTTATCTTTGGTACTTTCTCTTCCTTACTTTTGCAAATAAAGCTATTTTAAAATTAAATAAAATTTTAAGAGAATAAGCATCAATCGAGTGAATTAAGTATTAAATTATGCATTCAATTCAAATAAACATAGCATTCACTCTATTTTTTTTATTTACTTTTCATTTACTTCAAAAGATGTTTACAATGATAACAATCCATTAAAAATTCTAAAGTATGCCATAAAATTTTATATTTAAGATAAAGCAACTATTCTTTTGTCAAAAGATAAATCAATAGAATAAAAGACAATAATGATCACTGTGATATCAATTATTGAAGTTTTTGATTAAGAAAGATGAATCAATTAAATTTATATCAAATTATTTTGATAAGTTAATTTGAATTGATATCAACAAATTATGCAAAATAAATCATAGAGAGATATTTTGTTTAAACTTAGATCTTTCTTTTCTTAAAAAATATTATTTAATCAAGTTTAAAAAAGATATGAAATTTTTGATTTTATCTCAAATGACATCATATAAGCTATGCAAAATCAGATTTGAGATAAAACATTCTTTTCTTTTGCCAAAAAAAATACAATAAAGTTCAAGACAAGAATGATACCATTTAATCTTTTTTATTTTTTTATAGTTTTAAAAATAAAATCAAATAACAACTTGCCCAAAGAATTTTTTTAACAACTTGTTGCCCAAAGATTTTTGTTAATACCACTTGATCTAAAATTCAAACCATTTTGAGAATTTTAAATTATGATAAATCATTTTGAATTGATATCGATAAATCATCGAAGGTAAATTATAAATGGATTTTTTGTTATTCTTTGAAAGATCATTTTATCCCTTTTCTTATGAAATACCAAGCAATTAAGTTTAGAAAAGATATAAACTTTTTAGATTTATCCCAAATAATGTTGCATCAAGAATATAGCTTTGCAAAATTAAATTTGAGATAAAGATATTCTTTTATTTTTGTTAAAAGATAAAGCATTAAAGTGTAAGACAATGATATATTGTTTGATAGCAATTATGAAAGTTTTCATACTAAGAGCTTTGAAATTTAAAATAAATAATAATTATCTTGATACTAATTATTTAAAATTTAAATTGAATAATTTGCTTAGAAGTTTTTATGATATCAATTGAACTAATTAATAATTTTTATAAAAGTTTGATACCACTTAAAGATTAAAGAAAAATTAATTTTTAGATTCATTGCTAGAAAATGATAGAAAAAATATGAAAATATATTTCAAATTCAATTTGATACCAAGTGTGAAAGACATTCTTCAAGTTGGAGGACAAAATCAATTGAAGTTAAAATAAGAGGGATCTAGATATTGGCTCTATGTTTTGATCTAATTATGAGATTTTAAATCCTTATGGGTAAACTTAAAATGCAATGCAACTTAACACATCAAGCTATTTGAGTGGGAATGTCAAACTTAGTTTTACTTATATGTTTAGCAATTCAAAAATATTCATATCCAATTAAGCATCTTTTAATTTAAGTTTATCAATAGCAAAATTAATTTGGGGAAGCTACTATATCATGTTGAATTTCAAGATAACTTCAATTCATATCATAACATGATATTTAAAGAAGAGCATATTGAACTTTTAAAATCTAAATATTTATCTCATTTCAAACATCAAAATCAATCATACTAAAATTATTTCAAGCAAATAAGCAATAGAATCAACCAATCAAATAGGCATTGATGATATGATGTAAGAATAGTTTAGATTATGCCAAGAATAGTCATCCATCTCCTTTCATTTTCAAAGCATCCATCCATAAAAATTTGCTCCTTTCACTTCATTGGATGCTTGGAGTACCTGCAAAAATCACTTTCTAGTTTTTGGTACCCAAGCCATCTTAGATCCATTGAGGTTAGAGTACATGGTTCCTTTTGGAACCCAAATCTATTTAATTAAAGTATGGTCAATTCTCTTAGTGTTACATTCTAAAATTTTGTGGCCTACTTTATTACATTTGAAACATGTAATTGAATAATTTTTAGATGAAGCTTTGCTAAACATGTTCTTCATAAATTTTTATTTTTTTAAAGCATTATATCCAATTTCATCTTTATTAAAAATAGCCTTTTGATTGTTCAATATTATTTGAAGCTTTTGAGATCCATAAGTGAACTTTTCTATTATGGACTTCAAATTTTCAACCTCTTTTGTTAATTTTATATTTTCTTCCAAAAGAGATTTCTTTTTTTTTTAGCAAATTTTTTTTTTCTTTCAACTAAAGATTTTTTAGATTTAAGAAATGCATCTTTTTCTTTAGCTAAAGCATTCTTTTCTTTCAAAATATCTTCTTTTTCAATCAATAATTTACTCTTTTCATCAACTAAAAGAAGATTTGATTTTCTTAATTCTATATTTTTTAGTCCTATCATTTTATATTCATTCATAAGATCATTGAAGGCTTGAAACAACTCATCAAAAGTAGAATCGAAAGAATTTTCAAGATTTACCTCATCATCATTGGCCATGAGGCAAGGATTTGTAATTCTTTCTTCCTCTTTCTCATTTCTCATTTCTTTATATTTCTCTCTCTTAATTAATGCTTTCTTTTTCTTTTATTTCTTCTTCTTTTTCTTATTTTCATTCTCATGAGCCATGAGGCATATGTTGGGGTGAAATTGCTATCCTCTTGGGAGCTTGGTTCTTTTTTTTGATTTGCTTGTCCATAAGTCGTTTCCAATTTCTTTCATATTTAATTTGCTAAAATACATTAAGAAATTGCATTAAACTCATTAATATCTAAAGAGCAATAAAGTATATTCATGACCTTGGCATTTAGTTGGACCATCTTTTTATCATGCTTGATCAATGCATTATGGGTGTGTGAGCCATCAACAATAATTTTTCATAAATTATAGTCATGTGCTTGTATGAATATTCTCATCCTAGCTTTTCAATAGGTAAAATTTAAGCCATTAAAATGTGGAGGTCCATCTATGGAATGACGTTCATTAAAAAGAGATTTCATTTTGGATTACCAATATCTTTAGCTCTTGATCATTAGGTCAACAACTAATAACAGAGCACCTGCTTTGATACCACTTGTTGCCCAGGTATGGCCATCCAAGAGAGGGGGTGAATTGGGTTTATAAAATTTTTGGCCAAATTATACTCTAAAATAAATATGTGCTTCTAATTAAGAAAAATATGAATGCTTATGGTGAATGAGCAATGTGTAGCAGCAAAATTAAAAGCAACTAACTAATGCAAATATGTAAAGCAAATAAGAAAAGTAAGAAAAGCAAAATCACAAAATAAATACATAAAGATTTTATAGTGGTTCGGTGCAATCCCGCACCTACGTCCACTCCCCAAGCTATCTCCTTAGGAATTTCACTATAATCTAAGATTATAGTGCATTTGTTTTGACCTAAGATCATAAACAAATCCAGTTGATTTTGTCGGACTCACCAACCACAATCCTACACCAATAGTTTTATCGGATTCACTATCAACCCGGTTGGTTTTAACCTAGGAGCGCCAACTACAACCTTTACATTATCTAATTTTTGGCTTGGACCAACCTACACCATAAGTTTTTTTCTCCCAAAGAAACTTGTAAAGAAACAAAAATACAAGTATAAAATTTAGCACACAAACAAAAAAAAGGAACTCTTTTTGAAGTTTGATGGAGAGGCTGAAAGATGGCTCTTGAAGCTTTGTATTTTCTTCTTTGAAGGCTGAGAGGAAGCTTGAATGAATGAGGATGATCACACTTTGAAGTTCTCCAAATTTGATGCACAAGATCCTCTCCTTTCTTTTTTTTCTTTAGATATTCAATGAACCTCACTATTTTAATAATTTCTACTTTCAATCTACTTAATCTTTCTTCCCAAATATTTCTCTAGTCTTTTATACTCTTTGTGATAGATTGAGGATTAGTTCTAGCCATTAGAAGCCTTGAAATAGCCTTTGGAGTGATGAAATGACCATTTGAAAAAGTTGCAGAAAACTAGTCATTACGATCATTGGATTAGCTCAGTTTTTGATTGGGTCGGCTCAGTTTTTGACTGGATTGGCTCAGTTTATAGCTGGGTCGGCTCAGTCTTTTATAAAGTTAAAAAAAATCTATTTTGAAAGTCTCAAGAATAAGCTTAGAAAATTTTTGATCTTTTGGAGGCAGTTCCATAATTTTTGGATACATAAATTAGAAAAAAATCAAGTTTTAGCAAAAGGATCAATCCAAGGGACGAACCCTAGGTCATCTTCTTTCGAAATAGGCTGCTCGGCATGCTTGGCATGCAAACTAGGCCGACCCTGTCTAAGTTTGAGCCGATCTAATCTTAGTGAAAGCAAAAGATAGTAAGTGCAGAAAGCTAGTTTTTCAAGACCTAGG
>QRFJ01004282.1:0-53647 GCA_006176705.1 Cocos nucifera | reverse complement strand
GTTATTTTGAATAAGTTGGAGGGAGAGCCAAATTTTAAAGGCATATGCTGGATCATGAAAGTACATTGAATTAGGTGTATTCTTTCCTATTCTTTATTGCACCATTTATTTTTTCTTCTCCATTGAGGACAATGTTGATTAAGTTGGAGGAGAGAATAATAAAATTTTAAATTTTTTTAAGTCCTCAAAGAAGTTAGTATTTAGTATTTAGACACCTGATTACACTTAAGAATCGAGTTGAACTAAGCATTTTTAAAAGAAAATTGATGCCTAGATCAGAGAATTTGTAAGATATTGAGGAATCAAGTATTAAAAAAAAATTCAATAAAGAGTTAAGTCTAGAACATAAAAAAAAAAAATCTTTGAGCATTTCTAGTTTTTTCTAGTAGTATCAAAGAAAAGTCTACTTTTTATGGGCTTATGTAGGGTAACTATATATTTTTTTATATAAAAATTTAATTATAAAATAAAATAATTTTTAAGTACTTTTCACTGAGTAACTGGACCTCTTTGCCTAAGCAAGTATTAAGTTTTGCATCAAAAAGTGGAAAAAATAAAAAAGCTCATTATAAAGCTAGTCTTAACTCGTAGCCTATTTGATTCGAGCTAGTAAACTCGAGAAATATTTTATACCTAATTTCCTAAAGTTAACTGGTTTGTAAGTCATTTACCTAAGACTCACTACATGAATCAAATAGAAAGCTTAAGAAGTTAAGGCACTTAATAGTGGTACAACATTAAAAAAAATATATTAGTTTTTCATTGAGTAATCGAATCCTATTGCCTAAGTAAGTAATGATATTTGCATAAAAAAAGGGCAATATAAATAAAAAAAATTAATAAATGAAGGATGGAAGTAACAATATACTTGCCCATATGAAAGTTTAGATGATGCAGAGATAAAGGTAAGAACAATTTAGAAAAAGTTTTAAAAAATTAAATATTTTTTACTTAATTTTTTTATTGATAAGTATTAATACTTCAATGACATACCTCACTTTTGAAGGGAAATCCTAATTTCCCGGACCAGGTTCGTTCAGATCTGATCAGATCAAGAGATATATTTCAAAAATTTTTCTCTTGATTCCAATCAGATCTTGATGTATTTCAGATCTGATTCTTATTATTTTAATAAATAAAATAAAATAAGGATAAATTAAATCAAATTGAATTTACCTGAATTTGGGTAATCCTATTATCCTATTGATGATCCTGTTTGTAGCGGAAGGTTCTAGATCTAGCCACGCAAGCACCTGGCCTCTACCGATATCCACTCGGACTGGATCTGGAGATCCTCTTCTTCTCTATCACACCTCCAAAAATTAGATCTGGATCTGATCTGGAGGATCTTCAAAACTCCTTTTGAACATCGACAGTCATCCTTTTGCAGCAGTGCGGCCTTCTTACTTTTGATCGCCTTTCTTTGATCTGGATTGCACCAACCAAGGTCCAAAACTCTTTTGGACGTGGAGAGGAGAAGGAGAAGAAGCTTTGGTGTGGAGGAGGAGGGGAGAGGCAGCCTTGGGGTGTGGGGTTTTCAATTCTCAATTGAATTCCCAACTGAGTTGGGCGCAGGGTCCTTTTTATAGACTAGGCGTGATCCAACTCCTCTTCCTCCCAACCAATCACAACCCTTTGTGAAATCAGATCTAAATCTGATTGATGGGAATAGAGACCCCTGGATTCCTACTTAGAGGGCGCCTAAGACCAGTCAAAGTTGGTTTTAGGAGAACTCTAATTGGAATCCAAAAGAGAGGTGGAGTCCTTGTCCAACAAGGACTCCAAGACTCCTCCAATCTTGGCGCACGCCACTCTTGGCGTGCGCCCTCCTCCTTGCTAGGTTCTGGGGGGACAGGCCCCCACCAGCTCTCAATAGGTGCAAAGACATGTGGTCAAAAGTCAAAGTGTAAATGGTCAACATTTGACCAGTCAAAGGTAGACTTTTGACCAAAGTCAAAGAACAAGAAATGGCAGGTGACCAAAAATGGTAGGTAGTGTCTTACAAATAAGACAACCTTTTCTGACTTGGACAACCTCCAGTCAGACCATATGAAGGTCTCTGTTTGAGCACAAACTCCTTTGGCTCAGATAGGACAACTTATTTATGATAGCAAAAGAAGAACGTTAGGTTCAATAGAGTGCTAGCACGATTTCCTCAAACCTAATTAAATCTCATTCAGATCAATTGAACTAGATTAGTTCAATTGATGATCACACAGATTCAAACCCTTATTTGTGTGACCCAGTTAGGTTCAATTCTGTATGGTAATGGGATATGTCATGATCTCCATCATCGAAACTCCTTTCGATGGATCAGAACTCTTCTGATTCAAACAGCTGGAATGATCGATCATCTAAATCATTCTAATTGCTCCCAAAATCCACCAGTGACACTAGCAGTATATGGTGGCAACCATCAGAGCTGAATGTGAACCTCTTGGTGCAGCTACCTATGTGATTAAGTTCTTCTATCTTGAGCCCCGATCAGATTAGGGTTAAGGTAAACTCGTCAAACCCTAGTCTCTGTCATATGATGTAATCACAATTCAGTCCAATGTGAAAATCTAAATAGAAACTCTTTCTATTATTTTCACTCTACAAATAAGGTACATGAGATTCTAAGAAACATGACATCAATAATAGAATACATAACAATGAGCTAGCATACACAATCTACACCCGAAGTAAATAGTTCCTACATATAGATAGACAACAAATAAACCAGTTCCTACAAATGAACATAGTAATAGAACAATCACAACATCAGGTAAATCCATTTGATCATAGAAGAAGAAGCATATGAAAATATAAATGGAATGTAGATCAAATATAACAACAACAATCAGAGTGAACATGCACAAGAAATCGAACCCAAAGATAAAACCAGAGACACACTACATGCAGCATCGAGATCAAAATCAATTAGCAGAGAAGGATAACTACCCTAATGACTACTCAGAGTGGATCAACGCTCAGTGCCCTCGTACTCTAACGAAGTACATATACTCTCGCTACCGGTGTCTCACACCATAGACTCAAGATCATCTACTAAATAGAGCGATTGTACACCAACTTCCGGATCAATCACCATCCTCGCAATGATCCTATGGTCTCGGAGCAATTTATGAGTTAATAATGGTTATTCATGTCTTAAATTTTCAACTCTTGAAAATATGAATATCATTGCCATTAACTCAAAGGATGTATCATAGACATAATACACATATGTGCAAGAAAATAACCCATTTATTGATTTTAGTCAAAATTACAATTTTGCCCCTAGAAGTGTATTACAAGTGTCAGCCAATTCTGGCTTCTAAGGCACATATATCTAACAATCTCCCACTTGTCCTAAAGCCAATTGCTACAAGTCTAAGTCTCATCTTCTCAAGGTGAGCTTCGATTTTCTAGCATGGTTAAGTGGGTTGCACATTTCTGGAGTGGACTCTCTTGACTCGACGTAACCCTTTCGAGGAATCCGGGATTGGTGGTATCGCTGCTCAATATGCTTGAATTTCTGAGACCTTGGCTCCTTAGCAAGGGCTATGGCGCCATTGTTATCGCAGTATAGAGGAATGGCATCTGATGGCATTACTCTGATTTCTGCAGCAAACTTCTTGTACCAGAATGCTTCCTTTGCAACCTCTGATGTAGCGATATATTCTGCTTCCATGGTGGAATCTGCTATCACCGTTTGCTTGGAACTCTTTCAGCTGACTGCTCCACCATTGCACACAAACAGACTTCCAGATGTCGACTTTCGATCATCTATATCGGACATGAAATCCGAGTCTGTGTATCCCTGAACTTGGAGTTCTCCGTTACCAAAGACCAGCATCATATCCTTAGTTCTTCTCAAGTACTTAAGGATACATTTCACAGAAGTCCAGTGTTCTACATCTGGATTTGACTGATATCTACTTGTGACACTCACAGCATGGGCTATATCAGGTCGTGTACATACCGTGGCATACATGAGGCTCCCTATTGCAGAGCTATAGGGATCTTGCTCATGCTTCTATTTCCTCAGGTGTGCTAAGGCCACATCTTCTTGGAAAGATGAATACCATGTTTAAAGGGTATTAATCGCCCCTCTTAGAGTTTCATACTACTAACTCTTTAGTACTTCTCTATGTCTATACATCTTCTGTGAAAGTCCTCCTAGCATCTATTCGGTCTATTCCCTATAGACCTTAATTCCTAGAATAAAGGATGCTTCACCTAGCTCTGTTCATGGAGAATTCCTTGGACAACCACCATTCTGACTGATGTCAACATGGGAATATCATTCCCAATAAGGAGGATGTCATCCACGTACAATACGAGGAAGACACAGCAGCGTCCCACTGACCCTTTTGAAACAACATGGTTCCTCTTCATTTTTTTATGAACCAAACGTTTTGATCACATCATTGAAATGAGTGTTCCAGCTCCGAGATGCTTGCTTAACTCCATATATGGACCTTTGCAGCTTGCAAACCTTGTGATCAGTATCACTGGATGTGAAACCTAGCGGCTATTATATATAGATATCTTCCTCAAGATATCCATTTAGGAATGCCATTTTCATGTCTATTTGCCATATTTCATAATCGAAATAGGCTGCAACAGCAAGCAATGTGTGGGTGGATTTTAGCATAGCTACTTGGAGAAAAGGTATCCTGATAGTCAGTGCCTTCACGTTGACTATAACCTTTCTGCCACCAGTTCTAGCCTTGAATGTTCTCCACATTCCCATCTGCCACCAATCTTTTTCTTGAAAGATCCATTTACACCCAATAGGTACTATACCTTCTGGTGGATCTACCAAGGTCCAGACTATGTTTGAGTGCATCGAGTTAATTTTTGACTGCATTGCCTCTAGCCATTTCTCGAAGTCGATATCTGATATATTGCCTCATTGTAGGTTTTGGGATCATCACATGAGCACATTTACCTATGAGGGAACATTATCCTCTACATCCTCTGAAACATTACCTAAGTATCTTTCAGGGGGATGGAAAATCTTTCGATCTATTGAGGTGGAGGAGTGGTGTCTTATCTGGCTCAAACCTGATTTGGTTCAACTTAATCCTTAGCTCATTCTGCTTGTGAGACTTTCTCATCAAGCTTGATTTGTTTTCCAATGCTGCTATCTTGAATAAACTATTTTTCAAGAAAGATGGCATGTCAACTCACAATCATATTGTGGTCTTCTGGAATGTAGAAATAGTATCCTACTGACTCTTTAGGATATCCTATAAATCAAGCTCTGAAGGACCTAAACTCTAACTTGTCTGCTTGTTGTCTTTTGACGTGAGCCGGACAACCCCAAATTTTGAGATGACTCAGACTTAGTTTCTTACCGTGCCATATCTCATACGGTGTCGGTAGGAACGTTTTAGAGGGAAACCCTATTCAGTAGATAAATTGAAGTTAACAATGAGTGTCCCCAAAGAAAATCAGCGGAGGTCTGATAGCTTCATCATGGACCGAACCATATCTAATAGGTATTCCGATTTCTCCCATTCTGAAACCTCGTTGAGTTGAGGTGTTCCTGGTGGAGTCCATTGAGAGACTATGCCATTTTTTTTAAGATAGTCTAGGATTCCCGACTAGGTATTCACCTCCTCGATCTGATCGAAGAACCTTTAATGGGTTTTTCAGTTATTTTTCTACTTCATGTCTGAATTCGTTTGAACTTTTCAAGGCTTCAGACTTATGTCTCATAAAGATACACATACCCATACCTAGACACGAATCATCGGTAAAGGTTAATGAAGTAGACAAAATTGCCTCTAGCCGGCATATCAAATAGGCGCACACATCTGTATGTATAGAGCAAGGAGATTGTGGCCCTCTCTCCATGTCCAACAAAGGGAGTTTAGTCATTTTGCCTTGGAAGATAGGATTCACCATCTCTCTCGCAATAAAGAATAGGAAAGAATACACCTAATTCAATGTACTTTCATGATCCAGCATATGCCTTTAAAATTTGGCTCTCCCTCCAACTTATTCAAAATAACCTAAAAAATAAATAAACTAAACAAAATAGATCTAGAAAAATTAAATATTGGGTTGCCTCCCAACAAGCGCTAAGTTTACCATCTTCAGCCAGACATGAGGCAGCTTACCTATCATGTATCAAAAATTAGATTGATAAATTTTAATGATTTTGGATTGCTAATCTCAGGAAGACAATTTGTAATCCCTTTATTGATATATTCATTGTTAATTATGGTAATATAGTTCATGACCCCATTCTCAGACCCTTATTTCTCAAGAATTTTTTCTATTTGTTCTTCAAGAATACTCATGAATTGAGTTTTTATATTAGGAGTTGAGTTTAATCCACTAGGTATTGGAAGGATGTTTAAAGATAGGTTTAATTTTGAAGGTAAATTAATATGATCTTATTTAAATAACTCTATTGACACTTCATTACATGTCTCATGGCTTTTGTAAGCAGAACTAGCTTCTAGGACCGAAGAAAATAGGATTTTAGGTGTATAGGTCTTGGTTAAATCATCCGTTCACTTTTTTCCTATGCTATCTCACTCATATTGGAACTAGCATTAGTACTAGTTCTGAACTTAGGTTCTTCTATATGGTTAGCTTTAGTACTAACCTCTTCTAAATTTTTATCTTAGCTAGCATTAGTACTAGCCTCACACACCTAGTCTTGGTATGGATCTATAAAAATACTATAACTTTTAAGTTCAGAAATTACTTTAACATTCTCAAATTGAAGATTCTTAGGTGGAATAATAGATTGATAATTTAGACCAGATGGTTGATAGATATTAAGAGGGTTGTTTATAAGAATCGATTAGCTCGATAGTTGATTTACTTCTCTCCTCATGTTAGACTCAGCTAATTATCCTATTTAGGCTTATAGTCTGGTGATGGATTCCTATTGAGTCAAAATTAATATTGAAGTTGGTTAAATCTATCATCAGTTAGATTGGTCTATTGAGGAGGTAGGTATGATGGCTGATTTGTTAGATAGGTATGTCCTAAAAGCTAGATTGGCCGACACTTGTAATACACTTCTAAGGGCAAATTATAATTTTGACTATAAATAATAAAATAGGTTATTTTCTATCACAGTGTGTATTTGAAAGTGTCTATGATATATCCCTTGAGTTAATGGCAATAATAGTTCATATTTTCAAGAGTTGAAAATTTAAGACATGAATTTTCATTATTAACTCATAAAATGCTCTCAACCATAGGATCATCATGAGGATGGTGATTGATTCGAAAGGTTGATGTACGATTGCTTCTTTTGGATAGATGAGTCTTGAATCTACAGTATAGAGACACCGAAGCGAGAGTATAGATACTCGTTAGAGAATGAGAGCACTGAGCGTGACCACCTCGAGCAGTCATAAGGAAGTCTACCTTCTCGTTGATGACTGGCTTGAAGCTGTAGTAGTGTGTCTAGTTCTTTGACCTGAGGTGCATCGGCAATTCATCTTGAGGGTATTATAGTTTGACTACACCATAACTCGATCTCCTAGCCATTTGAAATCCTGAGGTGTATGTTGGTTATAGCATGTTCATTGTCGGAATTGGATCGTACCAATAGGGGATCTATCTACCTCGGTAGATGAGGAGTAGCCCTATGATGATCATGAGAATCAAGTCCATAAGCCCATGGCCATGGCAGAGTGAAATAATAGAAAGAGTTTCTTTTAGATTTTTTACATTAGACTTAAATCAAATGATTAATTTATATGATGGAAATTAGGGTTTGAGGAGATCACCTTAACCCTAATCCGATCGGAGCTCAAGATAGAGGAACTTAATCGCATAGGTAACTACACCGAGAGGTTCGCTTATAGTTCTGATGGGTTGCCACCATATGCTGCTAGGTGTCACTGATGGATTTTGGGAGCAACTAGAAAGATTTGGATGATCGATCATACTAGTTGTCTGAATTAGAAAAGTTCTGATCCATCGAAAGGTATTTCGATGATGTCGATGATAGAGATCATGACGTATCCCATTACCATATGGAACTAAACCTAACTGAATCACATAAACAAGGATTTGGATCTAGATATCATCAATTGAATTAACCCAGTTCAATTAATTTGAATAAGATTCAATTAGGTTCAAGAAAATCGTGCTAGCATACGATTGAGCCTAATGTTCTCCTTTAACAATCATTAAAGCTTATCTCGACTGAACCAAATATGTTTGAGCTCACTTAGGAATCTTTACTTGATTTGACTAGAGCTTGTCGAAGTTAGCAAAGGATGTCTTAATTTATGAGATAAATTTAAGATAATACTTGCCATTTTTCGTCATCTACTAAATCTTATCTTCGGACATTGGTCAAACATTGACCCTGGATACTTAGACATCTGCCCATGTGTCATGCACCCATAGGAGAGAACCTAAAGACTTATCCCCCTGCTAGAAAGCAGACAAGCAAGGGGTGTATGCCTAGGGAGGCATGCACCCCACGTGAGGATAGAAGATGGAGTCCCATACAGATGGGACTCCAGTTGCTTCAGGGAATCAAACTAGATGGCACCAAGAAGACTTGTTTGGCCCCATCTTGGCACCATCTAAGGAGAGTTTTGAGGGACTCTAATCTGATTGGGTCAGATGATGTCATCCCATTAATCAAATTTAGATCTGATTGCATAAAGGACTGTGATTGGTCGGGATGATGTGGCACTGCATGGCGCAGTAGGGTCTATATAAACCCTGTCTGCGCCTAGAATAGAGAGCTTTTGCCTTTAGCCCATGCCAAAAACCTTCTCTCCCTCCTTCTCCATGTCACCCTCTGGTCCTCTCTCTCCTCTCTATGCCCAAAAGATTTTTGGCATGAGTTAGGTGCGATCCAAGCAAGTGAAAGGCAACGAAAAAGAAAGAAGGCAGCACTGTTGCAAGAGACAGTGGCTATTCTTCAAAAGCCATTTTGAAGACCTTCAAGATCAGATTCAGATCTAATTTTTGAAAGATAAATTGAGAAAGAGAAGATCTTCAGATCCTACCCAAGTGGATACTGGTAGAGGCCAGGCGCTTGCGTGCCTACATCCAGAATCTCAGGCAAACATCAAAATCATCATAGGATAATTGGATTACCCAAAATAAAGGTATAATTAAATTAGATTTAATTTTTATTTTATTTTTTTATTAGATCAATAAGATTAGATCTGATTAAAATCTTAGAGAAAATTTTTTTAAATATTCTTCTTGATCCAATCAGATCTGAATGAACCTAACCTAGGAAATAAGATTTTTTCTTCAACTGGTATCAGAGCCAGGCTCCAAAATTTATTAGATCTGATTTTAATTTATTTTTGACCTAATAATTAAATAATTTTAGATGTCACATGAGATGTGATTAGATCTAACATTAAAAAATTAAAAATTAAATAATCTAGATCTAAGATGTATGAGATGCATGACTAGACTAGGAATAGAATTGTTCTATGTATAGTCTAGCATGATCATAATTTTAATTTAATTAATTATAATTTTTAAATTTATTTATTTATTATTTTTTGATATTATAAATATTATAATTAGGTATAAAAAATAGAAAATAAATTTATTTAATTCATTCATATGAGATATGATAGATGCATGTTTAGACTAGTTGTAGAATAGTTCTACAAAATTATCTAGAATAAATTTTAATTTGATATGATCAAATTTAAATCTTATTTTTTAGATATTTATGAGATAATTTAGATCTAAAAATATGCATGATATGATACATGAGATGTATGCAAAATATATTTTTAGTTAGATCAATTTTTATATATGTGATATATGATGTGGATCTAACTAGTTTTGTAGAATAATCATGTTTTTGATTAAGGCATTCTCCTTAGCCATTCGATCATAAGAACAAAGTAGGATTTAAAGGACCTCTCCTCGTATTTGATGGAGTGTTCTTATGATGTGTAGGGGTGCTGCGCGTTCGTCCTTAATCAAAAATCTAAAACTTATTTTCTGTAAAATTCTAGATCCTAAAACCCTAGGATTTTATATACATATTTTGTTTATGAACCCTAAATTTAATTAAAAATTAAGATTATGAAACATATTAGATCTAAAATTGAGAATTTTTAGATCTAAGATATATTCATAAAATTGGGTTCGAGCTTGGGTAGCTTAATTAGGTCTAGCGGTTGATCAAATCGAATCAAGAGTTGGTTAGGTGGGATCAAGAGTACTTAAATTGACCAGCCTAATAGAATTAAGTCGGGGTCAAGGTCGAGTCACATGAGTGATCGATCAAGTTAAGATCTAATTAGGCTTAGTGGTTCGAGTCTAGATTGTAGGCTAACTTGATTGATTCGAGCTCAATAATTTGGTGTCTAAGGTAAGTTTGGCAGATACGATCGACTAATTTTTAATTGGAAGCTACTCGACTTAAATGCATTCTTGTCGAGTTAATGGCATATCCCTTCCACCGGTCTCACTTACCTAGGCCATATTTATCGGCTCAGTCCTGATCTAAGGTGGCTAACAATCTGAAGCTAACCCATGCCACTAGGTTAGTCATAATGGTTATGGCTATGTCAAGTCAAGTTTAAAGAGACCTAAATCAAATCTTCCTAAGAAAAGATTAAGTCTAAGGTCTTCCACCATTGTAGATGTGCGGGCCCTTTTTGGGGTTGATTGTTCTCGGCTGATCACAATGGTTTAGTTGCACTAAAAAGATGCAACCATATCTATTAGGCATTAGATGCTATGGGCTGGAGGATGGATTGGTCTTAATATTTCGGATATGGTGAGACATCCAATTAGGAATCCAATCTATACAAATGGTGGGTCTGACTTAACTAAGGAGTGGATCAATATTTTGGGCATGGTGAGATTCATAAATTAGAGACCAAGTCTGGGTGCACCATGATTAGAGAATCATTGGACAAGAGTTGTTCACTCATTGGCTAACTAATCACCAATAACTGTTAGGTGAGGTGATGAGTCAATTGGTGGGATTACACCATCCACTAGAAATTAGTAATCATGAAGATTTTTGCATCTCTATAGAGGGAGTGTAGGGATCCAAGAAAATAGTGGGAGCTAATTTATTTAAAAATCAAACTCCTAAATAAATTGGTCAAGTCTTAATTATAAAATGTAACTAGAAACTTTGACTCTCTATAGAAAAAAAAAATGTCTGCATCCAACCACTGACCCATATCCTTGACACCCATAGACTGACCGAACCTAATTATAAGGATTGGTATCGAAACTTCAAAATTATTTTGGATTTTGAGAAGTTAACTCATGTATTGGACCAGGATCCCCCCACCTTACCAGCTCGTTCGTCCATTGAACAGAGAGCGTCTCTTGACAAATAGATGGATGAAGATAATAAGGTCAGATACTACATGTTAGGCTCGATGTCTGATGAACTTCAGTGCTAACATATATATATCAAGACTATCTACCAAATGTTGGCTCACCTACAAGTGTTGTTTGGTGAATAAAGTCACGCAGCCAAATATCAGGTCACTAAATGACTATTTAAGGCTAAAATGAGTGATGGGCAGTCAGTCCAAGATCATTGTCTGATGATGATCAAGAATTTGAAAGAGTTTGAGAAGCTCAGAGTAAAGTTAGACTAGAATCTACAGAATGATATAATTCTACAATCCTTGATTGATGCGTATGGACAGTTGATCATGAACTACCATATGCATAAACTTCAGAGTACTCTGGCCGAGCTTATGAATATGCTGGTTACTGCTGAGCTTTCTATGAAAGATTCTAAAGGCTCAATACTTTCTATGGAACAGACTTCTTTCAAGCGAAAAGTTTTTGGAAAGAAGAAGAAGTCTGTGAAAAAATAGAAGATAGAAGGTGAAAAGAAAAAGAAGGCAGAGCTAAAGAAGAAAGTCGCTGACAAAGAAAAGTATTTCCATTGTAATATTGATGGTCACTGGAAGCGAAACTGCCCTACATACCTGGCCACCCTGAAGAATAAGAAAGAGATAGGTCCTTCTGGAGGTATGCTCATTATTAAATCTAATCTTACGATTTCTTCTGCATCCAGTTGGGTGCTTGACTCTGGTTCTAATGCTCATTTGTGCACTTTCATGCAGGATCTTAAGGATAGCAGGAGGCTGAGGGATGGTGAGATGATCCTATGCATTGAAAATGGAGCAAGGATTACTGCTGTGGTCGTGAGAACCTATCCTCTTTGACTACTATCTGGCTTAGATTTAGTACTTAGGGATTGTTATTATGTGCCTACTGTAAGTAGAAATTTGATTTATATTTCATGTTTAGCACTAGAAGGCTATGTATTTAGTTTTCTTAAGGACCATTATAATATTCTTTATGAAAAAAATAAAATTGCAAGTGATTTTCTTATTAACGATCTCTATCAGTTATATATTAATGTATCTATCTTTAATATCGAGCAAAATATGAATGCCATAAAATCAAAATGACCCAGGGATAATTTAAATGATAGGTATCTATGGCACCTAAGACTAGATCATATAGCAGAAGATATGATTAACAAATTGGAAAAAATCAGACTATTGATTCCATTGATTTTTGAGTCATATCTAATTTATTAATCATGTCTTCATGGCAAAATGACTAAGCTCCCTTTTGTAGGACATGAGGAAAGGGATACGGAACTACTTGCCCTAGTACATATTGATGTGTGCAGCCCATTTGATTTGCCGGCTAGAGACAACTTTAACTATTTCATAATCTTTACCAATGATTTATCTTGGTATGGGTATGTGTATCTTATGAGACACAAGTCTGAAGCCTTTGAAAAGTTCAAGAAATTTAGACATAAAGTCAAAAAGCAAACTGAAAAATCTATTAAGGTTCTTCGATCAGATCGAGCAGGTGAATACCTTAGTCAAAAATTCCTAGACTATCTCAAGCAAAATGGCATAGTCTCTCAATGGACTCCACCTGAAGTACCTCAACTCAACGGAGTTTCAGAACGGAGGAACCAGACCCTATTAGATATGGTTTGATCTATGATGAGCTTCATAGATATTTCTAATTTTCTTTGAAGACATAGTCTGTTAACTGCTATATATTTACTGAATAGGATTTCCTCTAAAATGGTTCCTACCATACAGTATGAGATATGGCATGATGAGAAACCAAGTTTGAGTTATCTCAAAATTTGGGGTAGTCCGGCTCATGTCAAAAGACAACAAGCAGATAAGTTAAACTATAGGTCCTTTAGAGCTCAATTCATAAGATATCTTAAAGAGTCATTTGGATATTATTTCTACATTCTAGAAGACCACAATGTGATTATGAGTCGGCATGCTATCTTTCTTGAAAAATAATTTATTCAAGATGGCGGCATTGGAAAATGGATCAAGCTTGAGGAGAAAATCTCATAAGAACAATGAGCTAAGGACCCTAAGGAATTAGGTTGAGTTAATACAATCACTACCTCCACCTTGTAGATCGAAAAGGATTTTTCATCCTCCTAAATGGTACTTAGGTACTATTTTAGAGAAAGTAGAGAAAATGTTCCTCGTAGGTAATGGGGTTCATGGTAATGATCTCAAAACCTATGACGAGATAATATCAGATATCGACTCTGAGAAATGATTAGAGGTAATGAGTCAGAAATTGACTCGATGCACTCAAACCAAGTCTGGACCTTGGTAGATCTACCAGAAGGTATAGTACCTATTGGGTGTAAATGGATCTACAAGAGAAAGATTGGTGTAGATGGGAATGTAGAGACATTCAAAGCTAGATTAGTAGCAAAAGGGTATAGTCAACATGAAGAAATTGACTATCAGGATATCTTTTCGCCAGTAGCCATGCTAAAATTCATCCACATATTGCTTGCTATTGCAGCTTATTTTGATTATGAAATATGGCAAATGGATGTGAAAATGGCATTCTTAAATGGATATCTTGAGGAAGATATCTATATGGAATAGCCACTAGGTTTCACATCTAGTGATGTTGATCATAAAGTATGCAAGCTACAAAGATCCATATTTGGACTTAAGCAAGCATCTCAGAGCTGGAATACTCATTTTAATGATGTGATCAAATTGTTTGATTTCATCAAGAATGAGGAGGAACCATGTGTTTTCAAAAAGATCAGTGGGAGTGCTATTGTCTTCCTCGTACTGTACGTGGATGATATCTTTCTTATTGGAAATAATATTTCCATGTTGACCACAGTTAAAATGTGGTTATCTAAAGAATTCTTTATGAAAGACCTAGGAGAAGCATCCTTCATTCTAGGAATTAAGGTCTATAGAGATAGACCAAATAGGATGCTAAGTCTTTCACAGAAGATGTACTAGAGGAAGTGTTAAAGAGGTTTAGCATGAAAAATTCCAAGAGGAGATTGGTACCCTTCAGACATGGTATTCATCTCTCCAAGAAAATCTATTCCAACACACCAGAGGAGATTGAACGCATGAGCAAGATCTCTTATGCTTCAGCACTAGGAAACCTCATGTATACCATGTTATGTACACGATCTGATATAGCCCATGCCGTGAGTGTCATGAGCAGATATCAGTCAAATCTAGGTGAAGAACACTGGACTTTTGTGAAATGTATCCTTAAGTACTTAAGAAGAACTAAGGATATGTTGTTGATTTTTGATAATGAAGAACTCCAAGTCCAGGGGTATACAGACTCAGATTTTATGTCCAATATAGATGATCGAAAGTCGACATCTAAAAGTCTGTTTGTGTGTAATGGTGGTGCTATCAATTGGAAGAGTTTCAAGCAGACAGTAATAGTAGATTTCACCATAGAAGCTGAGTACATCACTACGTTAGAAGCTGCGAAGGAGGCATTCTGATATAAGAAGTTTACCATAGAGATTGAAGTGATGCCATCAGATGCCATTCCTATGTACTACGACAATAATGGTGCCATAGCCCTTGCTAAGGGGCCGAGGTCTCATAAAAAATTCAAGCACATCGAGCGGCGATATCACCTCATCCACGATTATCTCAAGAAAGGTTACGTCGAGGTCAAGAGAGTCGATTCAACAAACAATGCGACAGACCCACTCACAAAGTCGTTGGGCCAGCAGAAGATCGAAGCCTACCTTGAGAAGATGGGACTTAGATTTATAGCCAATTAGCTTTAGGTCAAGTGGAAGTTTGTTAGATAGGTGTATCCTAGAAGCCAGATTGGCTGACATTTGTAATACACTTCTAAGGGTAAAATTATAATTTTGACTATAAATAATAAAATGGATTATTTTCTATCATAGTGTGTATTTGAAAGTGTCTGTGATACATCCCTTAAGTTAATGGCAATAATAGTTCATATTTTCAAGAGTTAAAAATTTAAGACATGAATTTTCATAATTAACTCATAAAATGCTTCCGACCATAGGATCATCATGAGGATGGTGATTGATCCAAAAGGTTGGTATATGATCGCTTCTTTTGGATAGATGAGTCTTGAATCTATTGTGTAGAGACATCAGAGCGAGAGTATAGATACTCATTAGAGAATGAGGGCACTGAGCATGACCACCTCGAGCAGTCATGAGGAAGTCTACCTTCTCATCGATGACTGGCTTGAAGCTGCAGTAGTATATCTAGTTCTTTGACCTGAGGTGCATCGGCAATTCACCTTGAGGGTGTTGTAGTTTGACTACACCATAACTCGATCTCCTAGCAATTCAAAATCCTGAGGTGTATGTTGGCTATAGCATATTCATTGTAGAAATTGGATTGCACCAATAGGAGATCTATCTACCTCGATAGATGAGGAGTAGCCCTATGATGATCATGAGAATCAAGTCCATAAGCCCATAGCCATGGTAGAGTGAAATAATAGAAAGAGTTTCTATTAGATTTTTCATATTGGACTTAAATCGAATGATTAATTCATATGACGAAAATTAGGGTTTGACGAGATCACTTTAACCCTAATCTAGTTGGGGCTTAAGATAGAGGAACTTAATCGCACAGGTAACTACACCGAGTGGTTCGCTTTCATTTTTAATGAGTTGCCACCATATGCTGCTAGATGTCACTGATGGATTTTGGAAGCAATTAGAATGATTTGGATGATCGATCATACTAGTTGTCTTAATCAAAAAAATTCTGATCCATCGACAGATATTTCGATGATGTCGATGATAGAGATCATGACGTATCCCATTACCATATGGAACCGAACCTAACTAGATCACACAAACAAGGGTTTGAATTTGGTTATCATCAATTAGATTAACCTAGTTTAATTGATTTGAATAAGATTCAATTAGGTTCAAGAAAATCATGCTAGCACATGATTGAGCCTAATGTTCTTCTTTAACAATCATTAAAGCTTGTCTCGACTGAGTCAAATATGTTTGGACTCACTTAGGAATCTTTACTTGGTCTGACTGGAGCTTGTCCAAGTCAGAAAAGGATTGTCTTAATTTATGAGATAAATTTGAGATAACATTCGCCATTTTTCATTACCTACTAAATCTTGTCTTCGGACATTGGTCAAACATTGATCTTGGACACTTAGACATCTGCCCATGTGTCATGCACCCATAGGAGAGAACTTGGAGACTTGTCCCCTGCTGAAATATAGATAGGCAAGGGGTGCATGTCTAGGGAGACGTGTGCCCCATGAGGGTAGAAGATGGAGTCCCATACAGATGGGACTCCAATTGGTTCAGGGAATCAAACTAGATGGTGCCAACAAGACTTGTTTGACCCAATCTTGGTGCCATCTAAGAAGAGTTTTGAGGGACTCTAATCTGATTGGATCAGATGATGTCATCCCATCAATCAGATTTAGATCTGATTGCACAAAGGGTCATGATTGGTCTGGACGATGTGGCACTGCATGGTGCAGCAGGATCTATATAAACCCTATCTATGCTTAGAATAGAGTGCTTTTGCCTTTAGCCCATGCCAAAAAGCTTCTCTCCCTCCTTCTCCATGCCACCCTTTGATCCTCTCTCTCCTCTCCATGCCCAAGAGATTTTGAACATGAGTTAGCTGCGATCCAAGCAAGTGAAAGAAAATAGGAAAGGAAGAAGGCAACACTATTGTAAGAGACAACGACTGTTCTTCAAAAGCCATTTTGAAGATCTTCAAGATCAGATTCAGATCTAATTTTTGGAGAATAGATTGAGATGGAGAAGATCTTCAGATCCTACCCGAGTGGATACCGATAGAGGTCAGGCGCTTGCGTGGCTACATCCAAAACCTCATACAAACATCAAGATTATCGTAGGATAATTGGATTACCCAAAATAAAGGTATAATTAAATTATATTTATTTTTTATTTTATTTTTTTATTAGATCAATAAGATCAGATCTGAAGCATCTTAGATCTGATTAAGATCTTAGAAAATTTTTTTTGAATTATCCCTCTTGATCCAATCAGTTCTGAATGAACCTGACCTAAGAAACAAGATTTTTTTCTTCATGATTATAATATGATAGCTGGATAAATTGACTAGGCTGACCACTATAATAGGCATAGTTTTAGTATTGGGGCCTATTGTGATAATTTTGCACTAGTGGAATTTGGGTCTGAGCCTAAGGTTGTTGGGGTATCCAAGAAAAATTTGGATAGTTTCTCCAATCTAGGTTATATGAATTTGAAAAAGGATCACTAACAGGCTTGAAGTAGTCTTGAGCAGCTTGAACTTATTCTTGGATGAAAGATGAAAATTGTGTAGCCATAGAATATTCACTTACATAATGGGTTAGGCTAGCACAGATGGAATAAATCTTCTGATAATTAGAGGGTGATGTGAATTATGTAAGAGATTGTTGACCTAGGGTTAGAAGTTGATCTAATTTCTAGATAAGAATGTCCACTTTATTTATCAGGTTCAAATCAGCCTTAGAACTAAATTTTGGATCATAGATTCCTGCCTAATTTTGGTAGAAGGATAATAAAGTATGATTGATTAAGTTTTCACTCAGAGTTTCAAACAAGGCATAGGCTTCGTCCTCACTTTTGCTCATGAATGCACCTCCACAAGATGCATCTACCATTAGTTTACAATGGTCTCCTAAGCCCTCATAGAAAGCTTGAATGATTTGCCACTTAGACAAACCATGGTGTGGACATTTTCTAATAAGTTTCTTAAGTCTCTCCCATGACTCATGAATTTATTCTCTTGGAAGTTGAGCAAATCTAGTGATAGCTCATCTCATGGTGTTGGTTTGGCCTATAAGATAAAATTTCTTAAGAAATTCATATTACAATTCAGCCCAAGTTTTGATTGGTCTTCCTGTTGTGCCAAGCCAGTACTTGGCTTTGTCTTTTAATGAAAAAAAATAAAATTAATCTAAGGACATCATCAGTTAAATTTTGGATTTTCATCGTAGAGTAAATTTCTAAAAACTCATCTAGATGCTTGTAAGGATCTTCATTGGTGTTTCCATAGAAAGATGGGAGCATCTGGATTGTGATCAGCTTGATCTCAAGTGGGTAGTATGAATATCAAGTAATTGGATACAAGTCGATAGGTTATAGGTAGAAGAAATAAAGTATTCCTTCATCTGCCTAGGTGTATCTCTAAGATTTTCGATCATTTGACTATTGGATTTAATATGGTTAAGCCATTCAATTTTTATAATTAGGTTCAACTAGATCAAAAAAGTGATCTACCATGCATATACTAGTGCAACCCTATCATGTGGTTCAAAATTTTTTTAGATTATTATTATTTTTTTATTTTTTATAATATTTTTTAATTAATTTTTTAATTATTTTATTTATTTATTTATTATTTTTAATTTAATTTAATTTAATTTATTATTGGAGGAGAAAAGAAGAAGAAAGAAAGAAGAGTTCTAAAGAAAAGGTCCTAAGGAGTCCTAGAGCTAAGAAGAGAAAGAAAAATTAGTTTTAATATTGGTTAGCAATCAAGTTAGGCAAATAATCCTAACTAAGGATTGTCCTATATTTAGATAGCTCTTAACAACCAAGATCATCTTCAAGCCCTCCAAGTGTAAGATCAGTCACTCAACTGGCCAAGTAAGTATAAGGTTGGTAGGAGTCCCCTCATTGCTTACCTTGGATACTAATTGTGCTTGGCCAGGTAAGCTAATGGAATCAATTATAAACCACTTTCTTTTGAGCCTAGTCGTTCCTGAACCACTTGCCTTAGATACTAGTTAAACCGACTAACCCTAGTTTGGTATAACTTTTAGGATTTCTTATCCTAATGAGCTCGAGTTCCTAGGGCTGATGTTTAATTGATTTTAATTTAAGGCTTAGGTCAATGCAGGATGCTGATTAGTTGTTTGTGAGCCAAGAAAGGATAATCAAATCTCCACCTTATCTTGTTTCATGGGTGTTGCCCTTAAGTTGATTTTTGTTGGGATATCAGTTACTCTAATACCACTTTGTTAAGGATCTAGTATCGAGATATTATGGTAGGAAGAAAAAAAAATAAAATAAGAAAATAATCAAGTGCATGGATCTGCCCAAAGGCTTGCCTCTATGGGGCATGCAAAGCTTCATTAGGAAAGAGAAAAATAAGTACAAGAGGAGAACATCCACTCTCAACTCACTATACATAAATCTCTCTCAATTAGAAGCTACGTACCCTCACAAAAGCTCTCTCAGAATTCCAAGGAGACCCTCAGAAGCTACAAGATGCTCTGCCTATTAGATATGTGCGCCTTAGAAGCCAGAATTGGTTGACACTTGTAATGCACTTCTAGAGGCAAAATTATAATTTTGATTATAAATAATAAAATGGGTTATTTTCTATCATAAATATGTATTTAGTGTCTGTGATACATCCCTTGAGTTAATAGTAATGATAATTCTTATTTTCAAGAGTTAAAAATTTAAGACAAGAATTTTCATTATTAACTTATAAAATGCTTCTGACCGTAGGATCATCATGAGGATGGTGATTGATCCAAAAGATTGGTGTATAATTGCTTCTTTATAGTAGATGAGTCTTGAGTCTATGGTGTAAAGACACTAGAGCAAGAGTACAGATACTCGTTAGAGAATGAGGGTACTGAGCGTGACCACCTCGAGCAGTCATAAGGAAGTCTACCTTCTCGTCGATGACTGACTCGAAACTGCAGTGGTGTGTCTGGTTTTTTGACCTGAGGTGCATCGATAGTTCACCTTGAGGGTGTTATAGTTTGACTACACCATGACTTGGTCTTCTAGCCATTCGGAACCTAGAGGTGTATGTTGGCTATAGCATGTTCATTGTAGGAATTGGATTGCACCAAGAGGGAATCTATCTACCTCGGTAGAAGAGGAGCAGCCCTATGATGATCATGAGAATCAAGTCCATAAGCCCATGGCTATGGTAGAGAGTGGAATAATAGAAAGAGTTTCTATTAAGATTTTTACATCAGACTTGAATCGAATGATTAAATCATATGATAGAAATTAGGGTTTGATAAGTTCACCTTAACCCTAATCTGATCAGGGCTCAAGATAAAAGAACCTAATCACATAAGTAGCTGCACTGAGAGATTCATTTTTAGTTTTGATGGATTGCCACCATATACTGCTAGGTATCGTCGGTGGATTTTGGGAGCAATTAGAATGATTTAGATGATTGATCATTCTAGTTGTTTGAATCAGAAGAGTTCTAATCCATCAAATGGAGTTTCGATGATGTCGATGATGGAGATCATGACATATCCCATTACCATACAAAACTAAACCAAACTGAATCACATAAATAAGAATTTAGATCTAGATATCATCAATTGGACTAACCCAATTCAATTGATTTGAATTATATTCAATTAGGTTCAAGAAAATCGTGCTAGCACACGATTGAGCCAAACGTTCTCCTTTTATTATCATTAAAAGTTATCTCGACTGAGCCAAATATATTTATGCTCACTCAGGTATCTTTACTTGGTCTGACTAGAGCTTGTCTAGGTCAGAAAAGGATTGTTTTAATTTATAAGATAAATTTGAGACAGTACCTACCATTTTCATCACCTGCTAATTCTTGTCTTTGACTTTGGTCAAACATTGACCTTTGAACCTTAGACATCTGTCCATGTGTCATGCACTTATTAGAGAGCAAATAAGGGCTTGTCCTCTTACTAGAAATTGGAAAGAAGGGGGTGCATGCCTAGGGAGGGGTGCGCCCATGGATAGGGATGCCTAGAGTCCCATATGGATGGGACTCCAGGTTGCTTCTTGGATTCTACTTAGGTGACCCTTAGCCATAGACTTTGATCAGTCTTAGGTGCCATCTAAGGATGAATTAGTGGGGCTCTCATCTGATTGGATCAGGTGATGTCATCCCACCAATCAGATTTAGATCTGATTGCATGAAGCAATGTGATTGATCGGGATGATGTGGCATTGCATGGCGCAGCAGGCTCTATATAAACCCTATCTGCGCCCCACTTTTATAGAGTTCTCTTTTAGCCACACCCCAAGGCTACCCCTCTCCCTCCTCTATGCCATCTTCTAGTTCTCTCTCTCCTCTCCACGTCCAAGGCAAGTTGGGCTCCAATTTGGTGCGATCCAGGTAAGAAAAAACTGACGAGAAAGGAAGGAGGCAGCACTGCTGCAGAGACAATAGCTGATCTATTGAAAGAGTTTCAAAGATCCTCCAAATCAGATCTAGATCTAATTTTTGGAGAGGTGATAAAGAAGGAGAAGATCTCTAGATCTAGCCCGAGAGAATATCTGTAGAGGCCAAGCGCTTGCCCAACATCAAGGTATAAATTAAATTAGATTTAATTTATTTTTATTTTTATTTATTAGATCAATAAAATTAGATCTAAAATATGTCAGATCTAATCTAGATACATAAGAGAAATTTTTTAAAAAATCTCTCTTGATCCGATCAAATCTGAATGAACCTAATCAAAAAAATAAGGATTTCTCCTTCACTGTCCTCACAGCCTTCGCACCGGATGCTATGCATCTATTACTTCTCTCTCTCATGGGCTGCACATACTTGACACTCTACCAAGCTCCTCTCAGTGGCTACTTGAGCCTTTCTACGTGCCTCTCACACCACATGCACCACCTCCTACTCCACAGCACCTCAGTCCTTTAAATAGGATGAGAATTCTCTTCTCAGTAGTTTACAGGAGTTCTAACATGGCCTTTTCTCCTAATATGAGTCGAACATGATCTTGATGGAGTCTTAGAATATTTTTGAATATGAGAATTCTCTTCTCAGTAGTTTTCGTGGTTGCTAGATCCTGTGGTCCATATGCAACTCTCATAGATCCTTTGGATTAATCATAATCCAAGTCCAAACAAAAAATTCTATCATGTTCTATTCATCTTCATTGTGCTGGCTCTATCAAGGATCGAGTTAGCTCGACTGCGTCTCGCTTGAACTCTTTCTGTCTGCCTGAGAGGATCGGCTCGATTGCGATTCGAGTCGGCTCAATCTCAGCCTGAGTCGAGTCGATCCCATATCCAAGCCAGCTCGACTGCTTGATGATTTGATTCTTTTTTACTGTGGATCAAATTTGAGGCATCAAATTCTAGCAATTTTGAGATGAGTACACACAATCACTTTTAGACAAGGGGTTCTATGCAGCTAAATTAGATGCATGATATTGATTAAACTTGAGAAGTTTACCTTGTCTCCAGCGATCACCAAAAAAAAATTAAAATAAAACTAAATCTAATATGATGGATGCTCTAAATAGTTAGAACTTTTAATCTTATTATAAAGTTTTAATTAGATTTAAATAAATATTTTTAATTAATTTAAAAATAAAATAAATAATAAAAAAAGGTTCAGGGTTAGGATTGATCTCACCAAGCAGGATTTGAAGCTTCCTCCTTGCTCTAATTTTTTTGATCTTTCTATTTTGCAAAATAAATAAGAAAAGATTAGTAATCAATATTTATAAGAAATTAAAAAAATTAAAAATTTATTTATAATTTTATTTACAAAAAAATTAAAGAAATCAAAAAAATTTAATGCTCATGCCTTCCCCAGCAACAGTGCCAAAAAACTTGAAGTATTTACTAAAATTATTCTTAATTTATAAAAAATTAAAAAAATTAAAAGAAATTAATACTCATGCCTTCTCTGGCAATAATACCCAAAAAACTTGATAAGAGCATAATGTTATCATTAGAACACCGTATTTATCAGTTTAATTTTGACTTCTTAAATTGATTAAAAATAGGTAGTAAATAGTGAGTCGGATCGAATCCATAAAGAAGACAGTATTTTAGTTTTGAAATATTTAATTTTTATAAAAAAAATAAAAAAGATTTAAAAAAGAAATCAAAGTCAAAAAATTGAATTCTAAATAAAAAGTAGAAATTAAACAATGTGGAAAAATAAATTTGATTTTAAGATCTACTAGTTAGATCTTAGCATCTACTTGTAATAAAATTAAAAAGTAATAATTAAATTTATAATAAAGATAAATTGAATGAAATTTAAATAGTTGAAAAATAAATTTTGCATTAATTAAAAGTTTAGAATTTAAATACATGAAATTAAAAAAAAAATAAAAATTAAAAATAAGCTAATCTTTGATCTTGGATCAACGTTGGCATTGAGATGGTGTGAAAGTCAACTCTTCCTCTTGGCACCATCTGCCTTGAAGCAACCTTGAATCCTAAGCATAGCTTTAACCTATACCATCACCTTTCCATAATCGAAGATGCTTTAATTTGATGGCCTGGGGTCCTTAAATAGGTGTTGGAGGGCTGGATCCTTTGTTACTAAGCAATGTAGGACTAAGAAAGGGTTTTAATCAAAAAATATGAAGAAATTCCATAAAAAATTAGATTAAAATAGCCCCTGGATGAATTTTGTGTAGTTCCATGAATTCTAGCCATTAGATCTTGATCAAATAGTTCATAAATCACCAAAAATGGATGTGTAATAGCCCAGATCCACTTGGATTAAATTCTGGCCATTGGATCGATCAATTGGGTGGTTCTGGACTATCAAATCGCATCAAAAATTATTCTAAAATCTTTTTCCCAGTCGAATGCTTTCTCAACCATCCGATCATGCTGAGGGAGAAGATCTGGCTATTGGATCGGGATTTGGAGCGTTTATAGTCATTGGATGGTGCAGATAAAGCTTTTGGATCCTTCTTTAAATCAAAAATCAATCCTAGCCATCTAATTTCAACTACAAACCACTTGAGCCGTTGGATCACGTATTACTGTTCATATGGACCGTGGTGGACTAGGCTTGCCAAAGATTGGAGCGAATCAGCGTGTGCCACATCATAGAAAATTATCATTTTACCCTCATGAGCCACGTTAGATTTTTGGTAAACCCTTTAAGGGTCTTGGTCCACCATGTGTCATGCTGTGATTGGCCAGTTTTGCTAAGCTAGTGGTCTACACCTGGATTCGTGGATTGGCAGCTGGCTTCTATGGCTGAGCCAGCTTGAATGACGCGCCGACCCTTTAATAGTGCATTTATTGTAGTTATAAGGGGAAGTTCTAATGTAGCTTCTCCAGAAGTTGGAATAGGTTCTGTGCCAACCAATACTTCTCCCATAGTCAGAGCAACTTGTGTTGTGGCTGGTACATCTTCTTCAATTGGAATGACCGCAACTTCAGCCAACTCATCTTCTTCATCGGCATCTTCTTCGTCGTAGTCAGGAAAAATGATGTAGCTCTAATCTAATTCTAGATAAATTTTCCCAACTGCATCCTAGCCATCTTTGTATCCCATCCAATAAGACACATGGCCTCCTTTGAGGATCTCATTTTTGAAGTCCTTCAAACCTCGGAACTCTTCGACAGCTTGTTCTTGTGCCCGACTAAGAGCTGCCCAAACTGACTGCACCTCTAACTCGGAGGATTGAAGCTATTTCTACTCTTCCAACTCTTTGATAAAACTATCATGCTCCTTTCGAAGCCAACGGACATCATATCTCTTCTTTCGAATTTGAGACTCTTGAGTCTCAATAATCCACTTGGCTAACTCTAGATCTATTTGAGCTGACTCTAGTTCAGTTTTTGCTAACCTTAAGTCGGTGATGACCGATTCAAAGTCAGTGCAGGCCGACCCTAGCTCAGCCCTTAGAAGATTTCTTCCTTTTGTTTGCTCTTTTGCCTTCCTCTCTTGATTGGCTACAGCTTGAAGGCATTTGAGGATAGCATTCTTCTCTACAATAGTTGCCTTCACCTTGTTGGACCACGCTTGACGTATGTAGGCAAAGGCTCGAAACCCCTTCTCCAATGGCAACACATCATGCACCACTTGAAGAGAAAGAAAAATGAATAAAAAGGAGAAGAAATGAGCTAAAAGAAGAAGAAGAAGATGTTGACTTACCGCAACAAGTGATGTATAAAATGAAGAGAACATGTCGGCCATCATTCGATCTTTCCTACTTTCTTTGTTGACCTCCTAAGTAATTTTAATGATGACCAAACATTAAAGCAAATGATTACTAATATATTTTATTTTAAATATTCAAATGTCAGAGAAAAGAGAGCTCTTTGACCAAAACGAGGATAACATGAAGTCTAATTCAAATAAAAATCAAATCTCCTTGATTGGAAGCAAAAATTCTCTTAAAATAGCCTTGGAGCAATTTTTGAGAGGTCTCAGAATTTTTTCGAAAGCTCTCATGATGTCTGGCATGCTCAAATTTACTTTTGGCATGGTTTCAAGAGGTCTCGAGTTAATCTTGAGAGCTCTCGGTCTCAAGAGATAGAAATATAGTTTTTGCACTCTGAGAGCGAGAGGTCTCGTAGTTCAGATCTGAGAGCTCTCCATCTCAAGTGATACAAATTTTTTAGAAAGCTATTTTTTGAGCAACTGAAGGCGAGAGGTCTCCTGATCAAACTCAGAGGCCTCGAAATCTAGCAAGACGTCTCAAGACAAATCGAGAGATCTCGAGACACGGTGACAACTTTTTGATAGGGTGTTCTAGGTTAGATTTTCTCGATTCCAATGGCTACCTGCTACTCCCCAACAATCAAATTTTATTTTTTCTACAATATAATCATATCCAGATGAGAGAGAATGCTCTAGATATAAAAACTTGAAGATGTGCTTTCGGATCATCCAAGAAAAATGAGAGAAAAATAGAATGAACGCCCAGTTTTCTACGAGCAAATCCTTTTAATTCAAGTGCTCTCAAATGTTGAAGCACATTAATTTCAAGCATTCAAGAAGCATTCAACGAACTACAACGACAATGATTCGGCTCATTTAAAGGAGCATTGTGTGTTGTAAATCTTCATTATTTGTTTTCGTATACTTGGTTTCAGCAGGGGCTGAAACTTGGATTTTGCAGCTTTTCTCTCCATTTATTGTTTCAGATTGGTTTGTTTGATTGTTGTAAGTGTTGTGGTTGGTGAACCTAAGAGAAAACCAATTGGATTTTGGGATAGTGAGCCTAAAAAAACTATCTGACTGTAATCTTGCAGGATTACAGTAAAATTTTCAAAAGTCTTGCTTGGGGAGTGGATGTAGGTGCTGGGAGTGCACTGAACCACTATAAAATTTTCTTGTTTGTGTGTGTATACTATTGCTTCTTCATTTTCTTGCTTTCACATTCATTTCACTTAGGGTTTAAACATTTTAATTGCACATATTTATTTTAAATTTTTGAAAACCCAATTCATCCTCTCTCTTGGGTTGTCTAGCTAGGCAATAATTGGTTTCAGAGCTTTGGTTCTCTACTAATTATTGATCTAATCAACTAGAGATGAAGATCATGTCAACCCAACTTGGAGGTTCACTTGCCAAAGGGCAATCCACAAACAGGCCACCTCTTTTCAATGGATCCAACTATACCTATTGGAAAGCTCGCATGTGCATCTTTATTTAAGCCCTCGACTATGACATATGGAGTGTCATTGTCAATGGGCCACACACATCTACAATCATTATTAATGGCACATTCTCTTCTAAGCTGGAGAAGGATTGGAATGAAATGGATAAGAAACTTATTCAATTAAATGCCAAGGCAATGAATGTACTCTATTGTGCCCTTGATACAAATGAGTTTAACCAAATTTTCACTTGCAATTCTATAAAGAAAATTTGGGATAGACTTGAGATCATGCATGAAGGAACAAATCAAATCAAAAAAACCAAGATAAACATGCTAGTCCACCAATATGAACTATTTAAAATGGACCCTACTGAATCTATCACTAGCATATACATAAAGTTCACTGATATTATAAATGGTTTGAAAAGTTTAGGAAAAGTTTATACTAACAGTGAATTGGTAAGAAAAATTCTTAGGTCTTTGCCTAGGACATGGGAAGCCAAGGTGACAACCATCTAAGAGGCTAAAAATCTGAATACTCTATCTTTAGAGGAGCTTATTGGATCCCTGATGACACTTGAGTTTGCTATGGATCGGCATAACGAAGAGGACAACAAGAAAAAGAAAATAATAGCATTGAAATCCATGGCAACTGATGAAGAAGAAGATCTGTCCACCAGCGAGAAAAAATGATGAAGACATGGCCTTGGTGATCAAAAATTTAAGAAGTTTATGGGAAGAAGAAGATAGAGATTCAAAAAGAGGAGCTTCATTAGAGGAGAAGCTAGCAGGAAGAAAGAAAAAAAAAAGAAGAAGGATCAGTCCACTTGCTACGAATGTAATATGCCAGGACATTTTAGGACTGAATATCCATAAGTTGAAGAAGGCGCCAAAAAGAATGAAGAAGAAAGCTATGTTAGTGACTTGGAGCGACAGCAACGAGTCAAGCTCGGAGGAAGAAAATCAAAACAAAGCAAACTTATGCTTCATGGCACAAGATGATGAGGTATCCTCCACTCTTGACTTAGATTTTACTTTTGATGAGCTTCAAGATGCTTTTTATAAATTAATGAAAGATTTTAAGAAGATTAGTATAAAAAATAAACATCTTAAGAAAATGAATCAAACACTTTTAAAAGAAAAGGAAGAAGTAACTAGTAACCACAACAAGTTAAAGGAAGAAAACAAAATCCTAAAGGATGAATTGGATAAATTAAAATCTTTAGTTGATAAATTTACTTGTAGCTCTAAAAAATTATAAATGATTCTAAACAATCAAAGAGGAGTTTATGATAAAACAGGATTAGGATACAAATCTAAAGATCAAACTAAGTTTTTAAAAAATTTTTTCACTGCACCCACATCAAATAGTACTTCACATATCACTTGCTTTAGATGTAGAAAAGTAGAACATAAGGCATTTGAATGTAATACTAAAAAATTCAGTAAAAAATAAGTTTAAAGAATTTGGATTCCAAAAGAAACCATGACCACTAACCCAAAATGATCCAAGAAGACTTGGGTATCTAAAACTATCACTCGATTGTTTATGGAGGAATGCCTTGCAGCCCATAGATTTAAATGCGAGTGGTACTTAGATAGCAGCTGCTCAAGGCATATGTCGGGTGATAAAGAGCAATTCTTCATCCTAGAAAGGAAGGAAGGGGGAGTAGTCATCTTTGGTGATAACAGCAAAGAAAAAATAATTGGCATTGGTAAAATTTAGATTACTTCTTCTACCTTTATAGATAATATATTATTAGTTGATAATTTAAAATATAACTTGCTTAGTATTAGTCAACTTTGTGATAAAGGCTTTAGAGTTTCTTTTGAATCTTCTTTGTGTAAAGTATCTTATTTCTTGGATGATAGTCTAAAATTCATTGGATTTAGGCATGGCAACATCTACATGATAAATCTTGATGAAATTGCCATGAAGAGTGGTCAATGCCTAGTTGCAATGAATGCTAACATCAAAGAAACTAATTGGCTTTGGCACCATAGATTAGGTTATGCAAGCATGCATACTATATCTAAATTACTTAATAAAGATTTAGTTAAGGAGTTACCAAAATCGAATTTTAAATTTGATTATGTTTGTAATGCTTGCCAATTTGGAAAATAAACTAGGAGGAGTTTTAAATCTAAAAATGTGTTTTCAACTTTTAGACCTCTTGCATTGATATATATAGATTTGTTTGGACCTACTAGGACTACTAGCCTAGGAGGAAAGAGATTTGGTCTTGTCATTATCGATGATTATTCCTGGTTCATATGGGTTTTGTTTTTAGCACACAAAGATGAAATTTTTTCAATATTTTCAAAATTTTACAAGAAAGTAATAAATAAAAAAAACTCATCTATAGTTTATATTCATAGTGATCATAGCATAGAATTTAAAAATAAATTATTTAAAGAATTTTGTAATGAACATGGTATCGAACATAATTTTTTTGCACCTAGAACTCAAAAAAATGAAGTAGTTGAAAAAAAAAATAAAACCTTAGTTGATATGGCCTGTACCATGTTGTGTGGAGGAAATCTATCTAAATACTTTTGGACTGAAGCCATTAACACAACATGTTATATCCTTAATAGAGTTTCTATTCATCCAATTTTAAAGAAAAGCACCTATGAGCTTTGGAAAGGAAAGAGACTTAATATTAATTACTTTCATATCTTTGGTTATAAATGCTTCATTCATAATAATGGTAAGGACATCCTAGGTAAATTTGATGTTAAGGATGATGAGGGTATTTTTCTTGGATACTCTACATTTAGTAAAGCATATAGGATCTTCAACAAACATTCATTGGTTGTTGAAGAATCAATCCATATCATTTTTGATGAAGCTAACAATCAATCTTCAAGAATGGAAGATATTTTTGATGATGACACAAGAATTCTCGAAGATGGAATGAAGGAGCTAACTTGAAGGAGAATAACATTCATGACAAAAGTAAATTTACAACAACCATTGAACAAGATAAGGATGGTGAAAATGAAACTTCTAATAATCATGCAAATCTACCCAAGGAGTGGAGGTATGCACATAATCATTCAAGAGAATTAATTTTAGGTGATCCTTGAGGTTAGAACTAGATCTTTTTTTAAAGATACATTTAATTATCTTGCTTTTGTATCTCAAGTTGAACCTAAGAACATAGAAGAAGCTGAAAAAGACTCTAGTTGCATGCTAGCTATGCAAGATGAACTAAACCAATTTGAAAGAAATAATGTTTGGACTCTTGTAAATCGACCAATTAATCATCCCATAATTGGAATAAAATGAGAATTTAGGAACAAATTAGATGAACATGGAAATATAGTAAGAAATAAAGCTAGACTAGTTGCTAAAAGATATAATCAAGAAGAAGGAATTGACTTTGATGAAACATATGCTCCTATAGCAAGAATAGAGACTATTAAATTATTACTTGCCTTTACTTGCTACATGAACTTTAAATTATTTCAAATGGATGTAAAGAGTGCCTTCTTGAATGGTTATATTGCTGAAGAAGTCTTTATAGAACAACCATCCAGTTTTGAAGATCACTCACTTCCTAACCATGTGTACAAATTAAATAAAGCACTATATAGACTTAAACAAGCACGTAGAGTATGGTATGAGAGATTAAGCAAATTTTTATTACACAATGATTTTATTAGAGAAAGTGTGGACACTACACTATTTTTGAAAAGAAAAGATAATGACTTTCTTATAGTTCAAATATATGTGGATGACATCATATTCGAAGCTACTAATGAAATTCTTTGTCAAGAGTTTGCAAAGTTAATGTAGGGTGAATTTGAAATGAGCATGATAGGGGAGCTAAACTTCTTCCTTGGGCTTCAAATCAAACAATCAAAGAAAGACATTTTTATTAGCTAAACAAAATACATCAAGGAGATGCTGAGGAAGTTTGGCATGGAGAATGGAAAGGAGATCGGCACACCAATGAGCCCCTCATGCAAACTCGACAAAGATGAAAATGGTAAGACCATAAATGAAAAGCTCTATAGAGGTAATGATTGGATCCCTACTCTATTTGACTGCAAGTAGGTTTGATATATTGTTTAGTATTTGCATGTGTGCTAGATTTCGATCTAACCCTAAAGAATCTCATTTATTAGCTATTAAGAGAATTTTTAGATATTTGATCTACACACATAATTTAGAACTTTGGTACTCAAAATAATCCTTCATTGAATTGATAGGATACACTGATGCAGAATATGGAGGATGTAGAATTGATAGAAAAAGTACTAGTGGCATATGCCAATTTTTAGGGTTGAACTTGATCTCTTGGTAAAGCAAAAAGCAAAATTCTGTAGCATTATCAACAGTCGAGGCCGAATATGTCACTGTGGAAAGTTGTTGTACTCAAATACTATGGATCAAGTAATAATTCGAAGACTTTAGAATTAAGCAAAATAAGATACCTATTAGGTGTGATAATACTAGTGCCATAAACTTAACAAAAAATTTTATTAAACATTCAAGAACCAAGCACATTGAAATTAGACATTACTTCATAAGAGATCATATTCAAAATAATAATATTTTGCTTGAATTTATGTCAACTAAAAATCAACTAGTTGACATTTTTACAAAATCTCTAAATGAAGATAGATTATAAAAAATCCATGGTAAACTTGGTATTTGTAATCCTCTATAAAAATATTTATCTTGAATGTATTGTATTATTTTTGGTCTCCTTTTAGCATCCTAAACATCCCCAATTCAATCTTCAAAAATCAACAAAAATTGGCTTGAAATTCTCCTTCTTATTCTGATTTTTCCTCCTGTACTCGAGAAGTCTTGATTTATACATGAGACCTCTCGACTATATTCCAAGACCTCTCATTTTAAAAATGAGAGCTCTGAATTTTTTGAGACGTCTCATCTTTGAGATGAGAGCTCTCGAGTTTTGCTGGGCCATTTTTAATCGAACTTTCGAGAGGTCCCCTCTCTCATTTGTTTCTTTCATTTTTTTGAGACCTCTCCTCCAAAACTCTACCAAACTCCCATCCACTCCTCCAAACTCCTTGAAACACTGTTCCATTGCTTATTCCATCCAAATACGACTCCAATGGCTCCAAAGAAGAGAACCCTCACCGCCTAAAGACCGTCTCCTTCGACTGAAGCTAGGGCAAAGTGGCAGTAGGACATGGCCCAAGCATCTCCGTCCACCTCTTTTTCTTGTGCTTGACTCTTCATCGCCATAAGGATAATTTTAATGGATCAAAGTGTCGACATTGGCTACGTAGATAGAAAATATTTCTATATTGGATCATGGATCAGGCAGCAAGGCTGAGAGAAGCTGTGTACTCTTGAGGTAAATGTCTATCCAGACCTAATTAGAGAGTTCTTTGAGAATATTAGCTTGGATCAAGCATCAAGGATAGAATCTGTAGTTAAAGGAGTACACATCTCTTTGGACAAGAGGAAGATTGGGCAACTCTTAGAAGTACCTAGGTCTGGAGACTGTTATCTGAATTTAAGGAATAAAACTAAAGCTTTAAAGTATATTTTGGAAAGAAAAAATGTAGATGAAAATCAACAATTAGTCTCACATCATCTCTCAATGGAAATGAGATTATTACATTGCATTATGAGTCATATAATTTTTCCAAAGATAGGAAGACATGATTGGGTTAGAAAGAAAGAACTGGCTGTTATGTTCTACATGGTAATCGAAACACCCATGAACTTTCTATCTCTAATGCTTCAACAGTTAAAGGATATAGCTAACAAAAGCAAAGCCTGTCTGCCCTACGGGATGATTTTAACTTTGATTTTTAAAGATTTTCACGTTAAACTAGAAGGTGAAGACTTTAAGAAGTTGGCGCACATCGACTATATAAATGAGAGAACTTTGAACATAATAAAATTTGTGAAAGAGGATGATAGTTGGGTAAGGGTAGATGAACAAGTTGCTACTAGAAATGAGCCTGAGGAGCATAGATCTCTACCTCCTCTACCATCACCCTCTGCTGTCGGATCTTCATTCACTACACTAGGTCTCTGCATACTCCATAAGAGCCTCCTAGTCATGTTCTAGCACCTCCCTCTGCTTTTGATCAAGAAAGTTTAATTAAAAGGATGGTAGAGGAAGTAGTTCAAAAAGTGTCTGAAAGGTTCATTGACATCCTCTTCAGTATAAAACATTAACTATTAGTAAGCATTGAAGAACAAAGAATATCTTCTGAAGGTTAGACTGAAATGCTTAGCCAACAACTTAGTGGATTATCTCAAAGGCTTGAAATTTTGGAGAAGAAACAACATGGGTCGTCAACTCAGATTGAACTTCTATTATCCGAGACTGCTAGAATTGCATAGAGACTAGAGGAGAACATCACCATCTAGTGCACCATGGTTGAAGTCCTTATCTCTTCATTACAGAAGATTATGGATCAGATTGGCAACTTTGGATCTCGGACTCCATCCACTTCTTGACCCTCACCATCTCCTCGACCTACACGTCACTTATCATCCTTTAGACCTAGATCATCCTCTGAACCAATCATAGAGTTTCTCTTTAATGAGGAATATAAAAATGATCAATTCACTGGAGATTAAAAGATCTAGAACAAGTAATCAAAGATATCTAACTAGGAAGTAGCAGCCCTGAAGAATAGACACCAAGAGATGGGCGGCAAATCCAAAGAGAGAGAGAGGAATAGGGTTTCAGGGAGAAAAAGAATTTTTGTATTCTCTTCTTGTCAAAAATATTATATATATAAAGTACATATAAATGCCCTGACTCAACATGACTCAGTCATAAAAAATTCTCCTAGGCTAACTCATATAAAAAAGCACTCACCCAAGCCCATGTCTTGTATGCTCTCATCCCTAAGACTAAAGATCCAGTCCTATACATAAGTTAGCCACCTTAAAACCTCTCAACTCATGCCTTAAGACCCCTTGGATTAGACTCAATCAAAGACCAAACAAAGAAACCCGTGCTCATCTATCCATCTATTCGAGCTGGCTTAATGAACACTCGAGCTGACTCGATCGCTGCTAAGCCATAGATTTTTGAAAACACATTCTCTATTTATCTGAGAGAGCTAGCTCAATTTTGGCTTGAGCGGCTCAATCTTATCCGAGCTAGCTCGACCTATATCTGAGCCAGCTCGATAGTGTATCAGCCTTCCTTCTCAGTTGATACAACTTCAATCGATCCAAGCCTCCAAGAGCTGCCAGCTTGACTCCTTCATGATCCCCCAAGCCTTGGAAGAACCACCCTTGCTCTTTCAATCTCCACCTTGGTGCCCCAAGGCTTGGAGCAACTCCTTCTTGTCCATCAAATGCATCAGTGCCACACATCTATGAAAACCGTCCCATAGAAAAACCTTTGTCAGTGCATCAGCTAGATTCTTCTTGGTATGAACCTTTACCAACTCCACCTCACCAACCTCCATGAGCTCTCTGATCTGGTGGTACCTGATGTCGATGTGCTTCATCCTTACATGGTAGACTGAATTCTGAGCAAGTAATAGTTTACTCTGGCTATCGCAGTGCATCTTAATGGCCTTATAAGCAAGGCCTATCTCCAATGCTAATCTCTTCAGCCATAAAGCCCCTTTTGCAACTTTTGTAATACTGATGTACTCCACCTTAGTAGTGGATAATACCATGATGGGCTGCAAGCATGATCTCCATGAAATGAGACTTCCGTTCGAGCAAAACATGAATCCTATCGTCGAACGTCGGGTGTCCACATCTTTACCAAAATTCACATCCACAAACCCTTCTATCAACCCTTAAGCCTTCTTGGACATATTAGAGCAACCCTCGACACCTTCTAGTTGTCCATATATAATACCTACTCTAATTGTACCCGCCAAATACTTGAAGATGTTCTTCAGTGCTCACCAGTGCTCCTTGTTAGGTTGCGCCATGAATCTACTCACCTGACTCACTGCATGGGCTATGTCAGGGCTACAACACACCATGGTATACATCAAACTTTTCACACCAGCAGCATATGAAACTCTCTTCATATCCAAAATCTCCTCCTCAGTTTGTAGTGACATAGTCTTTGAAAGTCTGAAATTATCGGTAAGTGGCAGCACTATCGGTTCGGCTTCTTTCATCCCAAATTTTTCTAAAACCTTTCAAATGTAATCACCATGAGATAAATGTTGCACCTTTTTAGTCCAATCTCTAAGAATTTTCATGCCTAAGATCTTCCTTGCAGATCCAAAATCCTTCATCTCAAACTCCCGAGATAATGCAGCCTTTAGTTCCTACATAACTTTCTTACTCTTGCATGCTATCAGCATATCATCTACATACAAGAGTAAGAATAGCCTAGATCCATCCTCTAGAGATTGAACATATACACAAGGATCAAATTCACACCTAGAAAGGCCGATGCTCCTTACGAAGGTATCAAAGTGCTTGTACCACTACCTCGGTGATTGCTTCAGCCCGTATAGCAACTTCCGTAGCAAACATACCTTCTCTTCTATTTTAGGCTCTCTAAACCTTGATGGCTACTGTATGTAGATGCTCTCCTCTAGATGTCCTTGGAGAAATGCTGTCTTAACATCCATCTTCTTCAATTCCAAGTCTTGAGCTGCAACGATGCTCAGCAACATTCTGAGAGATGTATGCCTGACGACCGAAGAGAAAACTTCACTGAAGTCAATGCCTTCCTTCTGAGAGTACCCTTTGACCACAAATCTTGCTTTGTACCTGATACCTCCCTACTCTGAAGGCCCCTCTTTGCATTGGAAAATCCATTTGCATCTAATGAGTTTCTTCCCCTATGGCAATTGCACCAAACGCCACGTCTGATTCTTTTGGAGAGATTGCATTTTCTCAGCCATAGCTTGAACCCACCTATCTCTTTCTTGGCTCTCTACAACCTTCTCATAGGTGTAGGATTTTCCATTCATTGTCATCAGGGCATATGACACTGAATCTTCAAAGCCATATCGATTTGGCTATTATACATTCCTCTTTGGCTTATGCAGTGTAATGTCGATGTTGGTCCTTGATCCAGCACGCTCTTGCTAGTCTTCCTAGCTTCTAACCCCCATTTCAGTCCTATCTACTTGTTGAGATTCCTTTGAAGAATCCTCCACCTGAAACTCAAGTCCTCTCAGTGCACCTGCAAGTGACAAAATAGAGCAAGAGATTAGTTGTCCAGCACTATTTTGCAGGACCGTTTGCTGCTCCTACTATCCTTTCATGCCACCTCACCTATGTAGAATTGAGTTTTCATCAAAGGTCACATCCCTACTGATGATAACCTTCTTCTCTAAGGGATCCCATAGTCGGTACCCCTTAACACCTAGTGGATATCCCAAGAACACCTTCTTCTTTGCCTTGGCGTCCAATTTGCTCTGCTCACTAGCACCAATGTGCACAAATGCCATGCACCCAAACACCCATAGATGGTTCAGGTTTATACTTCTTCTAGACTATTTCTCCTCTAGAATTCCTCCATCTAACCTGGTGTGAGGTGATCGATTCACTAGATAGCAAGTTGCATTCACCAAATCTACCCAGGACACCTTAGGAATCCCTGTCTGCAGTCTCATGCATCTTGCTTTCTCCATAAGGGTCCTATTCATTCTCTCAGCCATTCCATTTTGCCAAGGAGTATCCTTCACCAAGAAGTATCTTTCGATACCACACTCCTCCTAAAAACTTGGAACTCCTTGCTAGTGTACTCTCCATCATTGTCAGACCGCAAACACTTGACACTTCTATCCTATTTCTTCTCCACCTCGACCTTCCAAACTTTGAATTTGGTGAAGACTTCTGATTTCTCCCTCATAAAGTAGATCCAAACTTTTCTTGAGAAATCATCTATCAGGATTATGAAGTATCTTGCTTCATTTGTAGCTAAAACCGGAGCCGATCCCCACACATCCATGTGAATTAAATCCAGTGGGGCTGCCGTGCGGGCTGTGCTAACCGTAAACTAAATTCTCCTCTATTTTTTCATCTAGCATGGCTCATAAAGCTTAGAAATTTCTTCATCCAAATCAAAGATCAGTCCCTTTTTACTCAGCTCCTTCAACCCTCTATCTCCCATGTGGCCCAGATGATAATGCCACAATCGATAAGCCCCCTGATAATCTTGAGTTGCTGCTGCTATATCGAATTCTTCGATCACCATAGATCCCTCCATCTTATAGAGGTTATTTTTCAGCCTTCTACCCCTCATCACTATCATAGATCCATTGAAGATATTTAATACTCCACTCCTAGTATGACTGCTAAAGCTATAGCTGCTCCACTTCAGGTAGCCCAATGACATAAGATTCTTCTTTAGCTTCGAAATATGCTTCACATTCATGAGAATCTGCACCATCCCATCAAACATCCTCATCCTAATTGTCCCAATACCAGTGACCTTACAAGGATGATCATCCCCAAGTATTACACTCCCCCCATCGATCTTAGTGTATGTGAAAAATTACTAAGATCGGTTTGGAGTATAGTGATGCGAACAGGCTGAATCCAGGGTCCAAACTTCTATGCTTTGCCTATGACCATCCGACACCACCAAGAGGTCATCCTCCACCTCCTGATCAGCAACTATACTCAGAGAATCTGATCCTCCATTTTCTTCCTTTTGATTCTTCAACTGTGAGCAATCATGATGAAAATGCCTAATCTCGTTGCACTTGTAACACTTTACTTATTTTCTGCCTTTTTGGGACTTTGATCGCTCCCTTGATTTTTCTATTATCCTTCCTCTTCTAGATCTCTCTTCTATAGTCAAACCCTCCTGGGGAATGCCATGCTTGATCATCTGGTCTCTCTGCTCATTTGTGCACAGTACCGAGATAATGTTTTGATAGTACAGTGTCTCTTTTTCATAGAGCAGTGTCATGACCAGCAAATTATAGAAAGAGGATAATGAACAAAGTAATAGCAATGATTTATCTTCCTCCTCCATCTTTATCTCAGCATTTAGTAATTCATTGCTCACTCAATCAAATAACTGTATGTGACTAAGGACATCTCGACCTTCAACCATGCGAAGGCTATATAGTCTCTTCTTCAACCTAAGTTTGTTGCACATGTTCTTTTCCATGTAAAGATCTTGCAACTTTGACCAAAGTCCTTTAGGAGTTTTCTCTTCCAGCATCGAATAGAGCGTCGAGTCTATCAAACACCCTCTAATCGTAGAACATGCATGTTTCTCCATCAACATCCACTGCTGATCTGTCATACCTTCTGGCCTATTCTCCAAAGCTTGATCTAATTCATATTGCGCAAGAAGATCCTCTGCATGAATTTTTCATATGAAAAAGCTTTTTCTCCCATCAAACTTCTCAAAATCTATCTTTATGCTACTTTCCATGATCGGATCCAAGTCACACAATAGCAAAATCACCAAGATAGATGAGAAATACCTAGATAGGATCCTACTAAAACTTCAGCCTTTGTAGATCTCTTTCTTCTACGATCTCCTTCTTCCTCCACACAATCCGAGCTCTGACACCAATTGAAAATGATCGATTCACTGGAGATTAGAAGATCTGAAATTAGCAACCAAAGATCTCTAACCAAAAAGAGGCAACAGCCTTCAAGAATAGACACCAAAAGATGGGCGGCAAATCCAAAAAGAGAGAAAGGAATAGGGTTTCAGGGAGAAAAGAAATTTCTGTATTCTCTTCTTGTCAAAAATATTACATATACAAAGTATATATAAATGTGCTGAGTCAACATGACTCAGCTCTAAAAAACTTTTTTAGGCTAACTCATATAAGAAAGCACTCACCCAAGCCCATTTCTTGTATGCTCTCATCCTTAGGAGTAAAGATCCAGCCCTATACATAAGTTACCCACCTTAAAATCTCTCAACTCAGGCCTTAAGACCCCTTGAATTAGATCCAATCCAAGACCAAACAAAGAAACCCATGCTCATCTGACTGTCTGTTCGAGCTAGCTCGATGAACACTCGAGCCGGCTCGATCGCCTACCAAGCCATAGATTCTTGAAAATACATTCTCTATTTGTCTGAGAGAGTTGGCTTATTTTTGGCCCGAGTTGGCTCGATCTCATCTCGAGCCGGCTCGACCTATATCTAAAATAGCTCGATAGTGTATCAGCCCTCCTTCTCAGTTGATACAACTTCAGCTGATCCAAGCCTCCAGGAGCCACCATCTTAACTCCTTCATGATCTCCCAAGACTTGGGAGAACCATCCTTGCTCTTTTAGAATAGGTCTAGTTCTTTCTATTTTTTGTTGTTTTATTGCTTGGTGCACCTCACTAATGTTGCTTAGTGCACTTTTGGTTATATTGGTATAGAACTACTTTTTTGTAAACCAATAAATAACTTTGTCATTGTAATTTCAGTCTTATGCAATGGAATCAAAACTTTTCAATTATATTCTTGACTTCTTTGCCATAATGTCTAATTCTCTCAATTATGATTTTGATGCTAACAAAAAGGGGAAGAAAAATATATAATCATAAAAAGAATATTTAATCCCATACAAATCAAAAGAGCATACATTAAGGGAGAGCATTAATATATCCCATGCAAAGCAAAAGAGCATTGTTAATATATTGTGTATATCATTGAAAATTTGAGTACTCTTAAAATTGACCATGTCATATTCTTTCATTCATTAATACATGATATACATAATGATTACCATTTTTTTATGAATTGCTTGATGTTTTATCATCATAAAAAAGAGGGAGATTGTTGACTCCCTAAGTGATTTTGATGATAACCAAATATTAAAGTAAATGATTACTAATATATTTTATTTCAAGTGTTTAAATGTTAGAGGAAAGAGAGCTCTTTAACCAAAATGAAGATGACACAAAGTCTAATTCAAATAAAAATCAAATCCCATTGATTGAAAGCAAAAATTCCCTCAAAATAGCCTTGGAGCAATTTTCGAGAGATCTCAGAATTTTTTCGAGAGCTCTCGTCATGTCTGGCATGCTCAAATTCACTTCTAGCATGATTTCAAGAGGTCTCGAGTTAATCTCGAGAGCTCTCAGTCTTAGCAGATAGAAACATAGTTTCTACACTTTGAGAGTGAGAGGTCTCGTGGTTCTACCAAGATGTCTTGTTCAGAACTGAAAGCTCTTGGTCTCAGGTGATACAATTTTTTTAATCTCAGGTGATACAATTTTTTTAAAAAGCTATTTTTTGAGTGACTAAAGGTGAAAGGTCTCTTGATCAAACTGAAAGGCCTTGAAATCTGGTGACATATCTCAAGACAAACTGAGAGATCTCGAGACATGGTGATAACTTTTTGATGGGCCATTCCAAATCAAATTTTCTCGATTCCAATGGCTACCTACTACTCTCCAATGATCGAATTTTATTTTTTCTGCAATCCAATTTTATCCAGATGAGAGAATATGCTCCAGATATGAAAGCTTGAACATGTACTTTTGGATCATCCAAGAAAAATGAGAGAAAAATAGAACGACCACCCAATTTTTCACGAGCAAATCCTTTTCATTCAAGTTCTCTTGAGTGTTGAAGAGCATTAATTTGAAGCAATCAAGAAGCATTTAATGAACTACAATAATAATGATTCAGCTCATTTAAAGGAGCATTGTGTGTTGTAAATCTTCATTATTTATTTTCGTGTACTTGATTTCAGTAGGAGCTGAAACTTGGATTTTAGGGCTTTTCTCCTCATTTGTTGTTTTGGATTGGTTTGTTTGATTGTTGTAAGGATTGTGGTTGGTGAACCTAAGAAAAAATCAATTAAATTTTAGGATAGTGAGTCCAAAAAAATTATCCGACTATAATTTTATAGGATTATAGTAAAATTTTCAAGAGTCTTGCTTGGGGAGTGGACGTAGGTGCTGGGAGTGCACTAAACCACTATAAAATTTTCTTGTTTGTGTGTGTGTGCTATTGCTTCTTCATTTTCTTTCTTTCACATTCATTTCACTTAGGATTTAAATATTTTAACTGCATATATCTATTTTAAGTTTTTGAAAATTTAATTCATCCTCCCTCTTGGGTTGTCTAGCTAGGCAACATTCTTTATCAATAGTGTTGGTGTAGAAAATGGTGTTGATGTTGGAGTTCACTAGAGCAAAAAAAGATGAGGCCACTGATAAGACTTACAAGATGAAGTTCAAACTGGAGGTGGGTGGCTTCGACAGGATCCTTCAACATTCAAGTTAGTTTTCTGATCAACAAGAATGGAGTACTCAAGAGAATATAAGTGGAGATGAGAGCTTAGTATTTAGAGGAGGAAACATATCTAGAGGGTCCCTTATATTTATGGAGCTTGTAACATAATAAAAGTGACAGCCATAATAGAATATCAGTAGACCATTTGAGCCATGTGAAGTTTGTTATAGAGAGTGGACTATCATTTATAATGTCTTGTAGGTGATTGAAGTTAATTTATCGAAGTTCGGATGAGATCGGAGACTTCTATGCTTGGGGCCAGATATCTTATACAAAACTCGAGATCGGACTGGCCAAACTTGAAAGCTGGCTTCTAAGTAGTGGAGGATAGATCTATAGTTAGTTGGATCCTGCCATTACTGCCGTCGATAGCTTTGTGAAGTTTGACTGTATTTAGGGTTTGCTAGGAGTAGGTATGAACATTCAAGCTAGAGATTAGAGAGGGGGTAGTAGGCTCTTCACTGAGGACCATAGTTAGGGTTTTCTAGAGGAGTTTGGTCAAATGGTAGAAATTTAAGATTTGTTGGTGATCAAGATAGAAGAATATGAAGACTTAAAACTCCTTGCTGGTACCATCCTTACTACCTTTTGAAATTTGGCCGATATCAAGATCGGCCCGAAAGAGCACTGGGGTTCACTATTAGCAGGGTAGCTGTTGCTTATTCTAGATTGGAGATTAGGCTTGCAAAGATAACGAGGTCCTTTTACTACTCAAGTTCATCCAATTGACATGCATGACATGGGCTGACTAGATCTGCCATTATCAAGAGAGGAGGAAAAAATTTGACTGCTTTCAAGGCCGGCCCAGCAGACAAAATCGGATTATACTGAGATTTGACACTCGATGGAGTTCTGCTAATACCAAGACCAGAGTCAGTTAATAACTCTCTTCACTGTTCAAGTTTGGCTGGATGAAGTTCATCATGTCTTTGATGAGTTCTATAGTCATTGGAAGAGGGTTGTTGATCATGGTTAAGAAGGTCATCTAGGCTTCGGTGGGAGATATTTTACTCCCAACATTTGTCCCCCTACTCTCGAGTTCGAAGTTCGAATGAAAGGATTACAAAACTATGACTGCCAAAGTCCTATGCTAGTTTTTCGCTTTTGAAAGATGAAAAATTTTGGTCTTCTCTAAATTGGCACCGAAGCTTCCTTAATGTTGTATGACTTGAAAGGATGTTTGTTTTGAAATTCCTCCTAGCACGGTGCTCCAAGTATGGTGCCATAATGCTTCATCTATAGGCATGATGAATAGAACACGTGGTAGGCAAGGAATGGGTGGAGAGGATCTACAATTATAACTTCCTCTAGTTTCTCCTGGCTATTTAAACACCTTCCTTACCACCTACTTATTACTTTTGCCTGTGCTCTGTTTCTTCTTCTACTACTCTTCGTCCCCTCCGGGCTTCCTGTTCTTCCTCTATTATAACTTCTCTGACTGTCGACATCTCCCTCATCTGCCTTTCACTTCTCCGACCATTCTCTTGAGTTCTTCGACCGACTTAGGTTAGTTTTCTGACTCTTTTCTTATATTTCTTTGCTCTTCTCCAGCCTTTTGTTCTTTCGGTTTCTTCATAGGAGCTGATTATTCTTCTTGGGTTCTTTCAAAAAGTTCATAGCCTTTTTCTTTTGATTTTTTTTTGGGGGGTGGGGCTTTCAAGTTTAGTTTGATCTAGATGTCTTCTATAGTGTCTTAGTCTACTGGTTCTAGAAGCCTGGCTGACCTAAACTCTCAAAACCCTACCTCTAGAGAAGAAGCCAACCTTTGAAGGGAAATCAACATTTTGCTGCCACAGGATCGTTCAAATCTGATTACATTTGAAGGAACATTTCAAAAATTTTCCTAAAAATTCTAATCAAATTTAAGACATCTCAAATTTTATCCTATAGATTTGATATTAAAACTAAAAATTAAAATTAAATTTAATTTAATTTCATACCTTGTTCGGGTAATCTGATTATCCTATCGATGATCTGCTAAAGCCTGGGGTTTTGGATACGCAAGCACCTAGCCTCTACCAGTATCCACTCAAATAGGATTTGGATGCAATCTCCTTCTAGATCTGATTTCTAAAAATCAGATCTGGATCTAATTTGTAGAGCCTTCAAAAGTGGACGAAAGCCGCGTGCTCATCTCATGAACACGTAATATGTCTTCCTAATCCTTGCGCCAATACCTTGTTTCTTCCTCGTTGAATTTACCCAACCTATTGGGCATGGAGAGCGGAGAGAGAGGACTAGAGGGAGGCATGGAAGAGGGGAGGGGCAGCCTTGCAACATGGTGAATGGGCAAAAGCATAAAACCCTAGGCGTAGATAAGGTTTAAATAGACCCTGCTGCACCATGCAGTGCCACATCACTTTGATTAATCATATTATTCAATTCAATCAAATCTTTATCTAATTGGTGAAGTGATGTCAACTAATCCAATCAGGTTAGAGACCCCTCAAACTCTCCATAGGTGGTGCCATAGATGGATAGGTCCAAACACTTTGGCACCTATAAGTCCATCTTCATTAAACAATCCCCGAAGTCCCATTTATATGGGACTCCCTTTTTCTCCATGTGCATGGAATCCAAGGGGGCATGCACCCCAAGGAGAAGTCCAAAGGGGGCGCACACCCTTGCCTCTTCTTTCCTGCATTGAAACATCTCATGTCTCGATAGTGACAGAAAATGATAGGTGGCAATAGAAATTAGCAGGTGTTATATTATTTTCATTTGATGGATTAAAACAACCCTTTTCTGACCTAGACAAGCTCTAGTCAGACAAGATAAACCCATACAGAGTTCTCTGATGAGCTTAAACTAATTTGGCTCAGCTGAGATGAATGAAAAAGACTACAGAAGAAGAAAGTTAGGCTCAATCGTGTGCTAGCATGATTTTCTTGAACCTAATTGGATCTAATCCAAATTAATCAAACTAGGTTAGCTCAATTGCTCACATCTAGATCCAAACCCTTATTTGTATGATTCAGTTAGGTTCAATTTTGTATGGTAATGAGATATATCGTGATCTCCATCATCGACATCATCGAAACATCGTTTGATGGATCAAAATTTTTTTGATTCATACAATTAGAATGATCAATCATCAAGATCATTCTAATTGCTCTCAAAATCCACCAGTAACACCTAGAAGTATATAGTGGCAACCTATCAAAACTGAAAACAAACCTCTCGGTTCAGCTACCTATGTGATTGGGTTCTTCTATCTTGAGCTCCGACAGGATTAGGGTTAAGGTGAACTCGTCAAACCTAATATTCATCATATGAATTAATCATTTGATTTGAGTTTGATGTGAAATCATAATAGAAACTCTTTCTATCATCTTCACACTACCATGGCCATGGGCTTATGGACTCAATCTCATGATCATCATAGGGCTACTCCTTATCTATCGAGGTAGAAAGATCCCCTATTGGTGTAATCCAATTCCTATAATGAACATACTATAGCTAACATACATCTTAGAATTTTGAATGGCTAGAAGATCAAGTTATAGTGCAGTCAAACTATAGCACCCTCAAGATGAACTGTTGATGCAGCTCAGATCAAAGAACCAGACATACCACTACAGCATCGAGCCAATCATCGATGAGAAGGTAGACTCCTTTATGACTGCTCGAGGTTGTCATGCTCAGTGCCCTCATTCTCTAATGAGTACCTGTACTCTCGCTTTGATATCTTGATACCGTAGATTCAAGACTTATCTATCCTAAGAAAGTGATTGTATACCAATCTTCTGGATCGATCACCATCCTTAGGATGATCCTATGATCTGGAGCAGTTTATGAGTTAATTATGAAAATTCATGTCTTAAATTTTTAACTCTTGAAAATGTGAATTATCATTATCGTTATCTCAAAGAATGTATCACAGACATTTTAAATACAAACTATGATAAAAAATAATCTTTTTATTAATTTATAGTTAAAATTATAGAATTACCTCTGGAAATATATTATAAGTGTTAGCCAATCTGACTTCTAGGACACACATCTAACAAACATCCACTTGGCTTAAAGTCAATTGACTATAAATCTAAGTCCCATCTTCTTAAGGTGGGCTTTGATCTTCTGTTGTCCCAACGACTTCGTTAGTGGGTCAACTGCATTGTCTACAATGTCGACTCTCCTGACCTCAACGTATCCCATCTTGAGGTAATCATAGATGAAGTGGAATCACCGCTCGATGTAGTTAAATTTTTTATGAGACCTCATCTCTTTAGCTAGGGTTATTATGCCATTATTGTCATAGTATAAAGGGATGACATCCAATGGCATTACGTCGAGCTCTGTAGTGAACTTCTTGTACCAGAATATCTTCTTCGTAGCCTCTGACACAGCGATGTATTATGCTTTTATGATAGAATCTACCATCACCATCTGCTTGAAACTCTTTCAATTAATAGCACCACCATTGCAAACAAATAGACTTCTAGATATCGACTTTCGATCATCTATGTCAGACATAAAGTTTGAGTCTGTATATCCCTGGATCTGGAGTTCTCTATTACCAAAGACTAGAAACATATCCTTAGTCCTTCTCAAGTACTTAAGGATACACTTTATAGAAGTCTAGTGCTTTTCACCTGGATTCGACTGATACCTGCTCATAGCACTCACAGCATGGGCAATATCAGGTCATATACATAGCATTGCATACATGAGGCTTCCTGTTGCCGCAGCATAAGGGATCTCGCTCATGCGTTCAATCTCCATAGGTATGCTAGGGCACATCTTTTTGGAGAGATGAATACCATGTCTAAAAGGTACTAGATATCTTTTGGAGTTTTCATGCTAAACCTTTTTAGAACCTTCTCTACGTACATCTTTTGTGAAAGTCCTAGCATCCTATTTGGTCTATCTCTATAGATCTTAATTTTCAGAATAAAGGATGCTTTTCCTAGGTCTTTCATAGAGAACTCTTTAGACAACCATTTTTTAACTATGGTCAATATGAAAATATCATTCCCAATTAGGAGAATGTCATCCACATATAATACAAGGATGACAATAGCATTTCCACTGATCTTTTTGAACACATATAGCTCCTTCTTATTTTTATTGAATCTAAATGATTTGATCACATCATTGAAATGAGCATTCCAGCTCTGAGATACTTGCTTAATGTTAGATGTATGCCCTAGAAGCTAGATTGACTGACGCTTGTAATATACTTCTAAGAGCAATTTTATAATTTTGACTATAAATTAATAAAAAAATTATTTTCTATCATAGTGTATATTTAAAGTATCTATGATACATCCTTTGAGTTAATGATAATGACAATTCATATTTTTAAGAGTTAAAAATTTAAGATATGAATTTTCATAATTAACTCATAAACTGCTCCTGATCATAGGATCATCATGAGGATGGTGATCGATCCAGAAGGTTGATGTATGATAGCTTTCTTAGGATAGATGAGTCTTGGGTCTATGGTGTGACGATACCAAAGCAAGTGTAGGTACTCATTATAGAACGAGGGCACTGAGCATGACAACCTCGAGTAGTCATAAGGGAGTCTACCTTCTCATCGATGATTAGCTCGATACTGCAGTGGTATGTCTGGTTCTTTGACCTGAGATGATAGAACTAAATCTAGAATTTCAAGACTAGATCTTAAAACTTTTTTAAGATTAGACAGTAGAAGACTAAAATTAATCAAAATTAATTTTAAATTTTAAAAAATATCCTAGATTTAGGATCTATTACATGATCATGGCATGTTATTAAATTAGAAATTAGAAATCTAAAGAAAAAACTAAAATATATTAATCACATCAATATGTAAATACATTACATCTAATGCAGGTATGAAAATAATATATCAGATCTATTACCTATGCAAGTTAGAAATTCTAACTTGCTGATCCAGACTTGAGGATGATGTTGTGAGCTACACATGCATCTGGCCTCTAGGAGTCGTCTACATGAGCCCACAAACTATGATCAGAAGTCTAATGCAGGAAATCAGCATAGTACTAGACCTCTAGGAGTCGTCCATATGAGCCCACAAACCACAATCAGAAGTTTGATGTAGGAAACCAGCATAGTATGCTAGTACTATGCTGATCCTTCTTTGACGGTCGATCTAGAACCACCTTCTTCAAATCTTGGACTCTCTAATTTTCAAAAAGAAAGAAAAGAGATTTTGAACCTCAAACACCTTTCAAAAATCTCTAAAGAAGGAGGAAAAGATCAAAGAAAAATCCTAGAAGAAGAACCCTTCTTCTTCTTCTTTGTTCTCTCACCTAGACACCTAGATTGGTGTCTATGAAATCCCCATGCCCCAATATTCTTTCTTTCTGATTTTTACAAACCCCAAAGGTCTCTCAATGGTCTAAAATATATCCAAAAATCAGCCCAAAATTCATCATATATAGAGAGGTATAGAGGAGTCCTTGTCTAGGTTAAATACCTAGACAAGGAATGTCCAAATTTGGCAAGACAAGGGGTGCCCAACTCTTGGGCACCCCCTCCTTCTTTTCTACTATGGACCATCAGGTTTTATCATACAAAAACCCCTCTAAAAGCTATGAAAATCTCAAAAAAAATTTGGGTGGAATCAGTGCACTATAGGAAGAGTTTTGGTTTCCTAAAATTCTATCTTATAGAATTTGAAATCAAAACCAATTCTTACTTTGACTTGGTCCACAGTTAATTTACCATATAAGAAAGAAAGAGGAAGACTTTGGGACATGGTGAGCTTGTCTTGGGCATGGAGAATTCATGCAAAATTGAAGGGGGCGTGAAGGATGGGCATTGGGACTAAGGTGGCGCAAGGAGGCAAGTTCCTAGTCTTACTAGGATTCTTATTTTGACTTGGTCCAACATGATTTTTCAAATCAAATCAAACCAAAATTAATTCAACTTAATTAAATTAGATTCTAAATTAATTAAAAACTTAATTAAATTAGATTAAATTAAATTAAATTTTAATTTAATTTTTTAATCAAATTAGAAAATTGAGTTGACCCAAGTCCTAGTTGGACTAGGACTAGTTCTTCCTTGCACTTGGCTTATCCAATAAACCAATTGAACTTGATCCAATCAAGTTCAAACCAAATATAATTAAATTATATTTAATTATACTTAATATTAATTATTTAGCTTAATCAAATTAAGTTAATTGATAATCTAATTACTAATCGATCCTCCTACAATACTTGCACTAGGTTAAACATCAATCATATTGATCGTTTAACCCTAGAATGATTCTTAATTATTGATCAACCATCTGATCAGATTATGAACTCTAATTTGTATGATCTCATAGATTCAAACCTAAGTCGGTAGCATAAGAATAAATTTTTGTACTAATCAAAGTGACCATCTAGCATGGTATCCGATGGTTGGATAGGTCGAATGTATAGAGCAACATCCTTAGAACCCATATGGATATAGTTTTCATATAATTCATCTCCTTAAATAAAATGCTCATAGGACACCTCAAAGTTCAATTATCAACTCTGATAAGGTTGTCCACATTATATTTCAAAATATCAAATCTATCTGATGGATTACTCTGGCCAAGGTTTTGCTATATTGAAATACAGTAATACATTTTTCTCCAACTCTTAGAGTGGTTAATTCCATCTTTATCACACTCTGACATTGTAAGTACTTGACTATGCCCAAAAGCCTTCCATTACTGAATTAGAAATTCAGTTAGTTTGGTATCAAAGCATAGTGAGTTGCTTACAAGTCATTAAGGTGATCTCAGGTCTAAGAGATACTTATACCTATATTGCTGGATGTATGCCCTAAAAGCTAGATTGGCTAAACACTTGTAATACACTTCTAAGGATAATTTTATAATTTTGACTATAAATTAATAAAAAAATTATTTTCTATTATAGTGTGTATTTAAAGTGTTTGTGATACATCCCTTGAGTTAATAGTAATGATAATTCATATTTTCAAGAGTTGAAAATTTGAGATATGAATTTTCATAATTAACTCATAAATAGCTTTCGACCATAGGAACATCATAAGAATGATGATTGATCTAGAAGGTTGGTATACAATCACTTTCTTAGGATAGACGTGTCTTGAGTCTATGATGTGGAGACACCGGAGTGAGAGTGCAGGTACTCATTAGAGAACGAGGGCATTGAGCGTGACTACCTCGAGTAGTCATAAGAAAGTCTACCTTCTCATCAATGACTGACTCGATGCTGCAGTGGTGTGTATGGTTCTTTGATCTGAGGTACATCGATAGTTCATCTTGAGGGTGTTATAGTTTGACTATATCATAACTCAATCTCCTAGCCATTCGAAATCTTGAGGGGTATGTTGGCTATAGCATGTTCATTATAGAAATTGGATTACACCAATAGAAGATCCATCTACCTCGATAGATGAGGAGCAGCTTTATGATAATCATGAGATTGAGTTCTTAAGCCCATGGCCATAGTAGAGTGAAGATGATAGAAAGAGTTTTTATTAGGGTTTTACATTGAACTCAAATCGAATAATTAATTCATATGATGGATATTAGGATTGACAAGTTCACCTTTACACTAATCCAGTCGGGGCTCAAGATAGAAGAATCTAATCACACAGATAACTGCATCGAGAGGTTTGCTTTCAGCTCTGATGGGTTGCCCCCATATATTGCTAGATGGATTTTGAGAGCAATTAGAATGATTTTGATGATCGATCATTCTAATTGTATGAATCAGAAAAGTTCTAGTCCATTGAAAGGTATTTCAATGATGTCGATGAAAAAGATCATGATATGTCTCTTTACCATATAGAACTGAACCTAACTAGATAACATAAATAAGGGTTTGGATCTAAATATCATCAATTGAGCTAACCCAATTCGATTAATTTGGATTAGATCTAATTAGGTTCAAGGTAATCATGCTAGCACACGATTGAGCCTAACTTTCTCCTTCTATAATTTTTTTGATTCATTGCAACCTTGTCAAATTTGATTTAACTCATTCTTGTATCTTGAATGAGTTTATTTTAATTTTATTGAAATCTATCTAGATCAGATTAATTATAGAAACTAAATCCATTCATAGTGCAAATGGAATGGGTCAAAAGTTGACTTGTTTGAGAGAATTGAGGGTCACCTGATCAGATGCTTCTAAAAAATTTACTAGAAATCTTTTTAATCTAATTTTTAGATATGTGATAGGGCTTGATTCATTCTATGGGTGTGCTAAATTTTGTAATTTATGGTTGAGTTTTGTCTAGGTTTTGATAGAGTTTGATTTAGATCAAACTCTTAAGGGAAGAGTCTTAGGCGCAATGGACTCTTCCTTATCTACTCATGTCACCTACTTTTGAAATCAATTTTGGTGACAAAACTAGATAAGATCTAGTAGTTTTTCATGGAGAATAATTCCTAGAGTCCCTTTGATCAAATAATAAGTGATTTGGTCAAAGAAGGACTCTAGATGGTGTTGGCTTTGAGAAACCTTTATCATGCCATTATGAAGCATCGCACAAAATATATTTTCCATGACCAAAGGAGCAAGCTCTTGGATATCTCACATCCCCTCTATCCTCTCTCTCCCTCTCTTCTACAAGCTTAAAAAGTTAGACATAAATCTGAGTTGAAGGTCCAAGGTTTTTGGCATAAAATTCAAGATCTACGTGATGATGTTCGTGAGATGGACAAGCAGCCTTCTCAAATTAATCTAATCTTTGGAGAAAAGATTTACAAGGAGATGACATCTAGATCCTACTCAAGTGGACATCGGTAGAGGCCAAACGCATGCGTGGCTCCTTCCAGAATCTCAAGATAGATCAGGATCATCGCAGGATAATTTGATTACCCAAAGCAAAGGTATGAAATTAAATTAGATTTAATTTTATTTTTAATTTTTAATATCAGATCTTTAGGATTAGATCTGAGATATTTCAAATCTGATTAAGATCATAAAAAAAATTTTAAAATATTTTTTTAGATCCAATCAGATCTGAACGATCCTGTGCAAGGAAAGCAACATTTTTCCTTCAACTGGTATTAAAGTCAGATTAGCGGTTCTTTAGATCTATCTTAGATCTAATTTTATTTTTATTTATGATCTAATATTAAAAAATTTTAGATATCACATCAAATATGATTAGATCTAAAATTAAAAAATTAAAAATTAAATTATTTAGATCTAATATGTATGAGATGCATGACTAGACTAGGTATAGAATAGTTCTTTGTGTAGTCTAGTATGATCATGTATTTAATTTGATTAAATATAATTTTAGATCTATTTAATTTTTATTTTTTTGATGTTATAATTATTATAATTAGATCTAAAAATAAAAAATATTTTTTTTAATTTTAATTTATTCATATGAGATATGAAAGTTGCATGCTTAGACTAGTTATAGAATAGTTCTATAAAATATCTAGAATAATTTTGTTTAATGTGATCAAATTTAAATTCTATTTTTTAGATATTATATGTAATATATTAGACCTAAAATCATGCATATTTAATTTAGTTATGATATATGAGATGTATGCAAAACATGTATAAGTTAGATCATTAATTGTATATGCAATATATTATTTAGTTCTAACTAGTTTTACAGTAGATATTATATTTTTGATTAAGACATTCTCCTTGACCATTCGGTTATGAGAACAAAGTAGGATTTAAAGGCCCTCTCATTCCATTCGATGGGGTATTCTTATGATGTATAGGGATGCTGCACGTTCGTTCTTAATCAGAAGTCAAAACTTATTTTTCTGCAAAATTCTAGATCTTGAAATCCTAGGATTTTATTATATATTTTATTCATGAATCCAAAACTTAATTAAAAATTAAGATTATAAAATTAGTTGGGTCTAAAAATTATGAATTTTTGGATTTAAGATATATTCATAAAATTGGGTTCAGACTTGGGTAGCTCAGTTAGGTCTAGTGGTTAATCAAATTGAATCAAGAGTTAGTTAGGTGGGATTAAAGAAAACTTAGATTTAACCAACCTAATAGGATTAAGTCTGGATCAAGATTTAATCACATTGAGATGTGACTCGATCAAGTCAAGATATAATTTGGCTCTGTGGCTCGAGCCTGGATTGTAGGCTAATCCAATTAATTCTGATTCGATAATTTGGTGTCTAAGATAAGTCTGACAGATATGACTGATTGATTTTTAATTGAGAGCTACTTGACTTGAATGTATTCTTATCGAGTTAATGACATATCCCTTCCACCGATCTTCTTACCTGACCATTTGTGTCAACCTAGTTTTGATTCGAGGTGGCTAACAATTTGAGCCAACCCATGCCACTAGGTTAGTCATAATTATTATGACTAAGTCAAGTCAAGTTTAATGAGACCTAAATTAAATCTTTCTAAGAAAATATTAAATCTAAGGTCTTCCACCATTGTAGATGTGCAGACCCTTCCTGAGGTTGATTGTTCTCGACTAGATATAGTGGTTCAGTTGCACTGGGAAGATGCAACCATGTTTATTAGGTATTGGATGCTATGGGTTGGAGGATGGGTTAGGCTCAATATTTTGGATACGATGAGGAATCTAATTAGAAATCTAATTCATGCATATGGTGGGTCTGACTTAACTAAGAAGTGGATCAATATTTCGGATACAGTGAGATTCATGAATTAGAGATCAGGTTTGGATGCACCATGATTAGAGAATCATTGGATAAGAGTTGTTCACTCATCGATTGACCTATCATCAATAACTGTTAGGTGAGGTGATGAGCCAGTCCGTGGGACCGCACCACCCATTAGAAATCAATAATCATGGAGATTTTTGCATCTCTACCAAGGGAGTGTAGGGATCCCAAAAAATAATGGAAGCCTAATTTATTTAAAAATAAAACTTCTAAATAAATTGATTAAGTATAATTATAAAATCTAACTACAAACTTTGACTCTCTACAGGAAGATGTTTGCATCCAACCCACTAGCCCGCATCTTGGACACCCATAGATTGATCAGATCTAATTACAAAGATTGACTCTAAAACTTTAAAATTATTTTGGATTTTGAAAAGTTGACTCATGTGTTGGAATAGGATCCTTCCACCTTACCAGCCCATCCATCCGTTGATCAGAGAGCGTCTCTAGAGAAGTAGATGGATAAAGATAACAAAGCCAAGTATTACATGTTGGGCTCGATGTCTGATGAGCTCTAGCGCTAACATGAAGACGTTAAGACTAGCTACCAAATGTTGGCTCACCTGCAAGAGTTATTTGGTGAATAGAGTTGCGCAGCCAAATATCAAGTCACTAAAAGACCTTTTTAAGGCTCAAATGCATGATGGACAGTCAGTCAAAGATCATTATTTGATGATGATCAAGGACTTAGAAGAGCTTGAAAAGCTCGATGTGAAGTTAGATCAGGATCTGCAGATTGATATAATTTTATAGTCCTTGACTGATGCGTATGGGCAGTTCATTATGAACTACCATATGCATAAACTTTAGAATATCTTGGCTGAACTTATGAATATGCTGGTTACTACTGAGCTTTCTATGAAAGATTCTAAAGGCTCAGTACTTGCTGTGGAGTGGACTTCTTCCAAGAGAAAGTCTTTTGGAAAGAAGAAGAAGTCCGTGAAGAAATAGAAGATGGATGGTGGGAAGAAGAAGAAGTCAGAGCCAAAGAAGAAGGCCACTGATAAAAAAAAATATTTTCATTACAACACTGATGACCATTGGAAGCGGAACTGCCCTCTTTACCTGGCCAGCCTGAAGAATAAGAAGGAGGCAGGTCCTTCTGGAGATATACTCATTATAGAATCTAATCTTATGATTATTCTGCATCCAATTGGGTGCTTGACTTATGTTTCTAGTGCTACTTATGTACTTCCATGTGGGTCGTTGAAGGATAAATCTCTCTCT